>JAKVIS010000722.1:0-54336 GCA_033119425.1 Bufotes viridis | reverse complement strand
ATCTATTATCCCTGGATGATGATGGCCCATTGTGACATGTGCAGTGTTCTATCCATTATCCATGGATGATGATGGCCCATTGTGACATGCACCATGTTCAATCTATTATCCCTGGATGATGATGGCCCATTGTGACATGTGCAGTGTTCTATCCATTATCCATGGATGATGATGGCCCATTGTGACACGCACAGTGTTCTATCCCTTATCCCTGGATGATGATGGCACATTGTGACATGCGCCATGTTCTATCCATTATCCCTGGATGATGATGGCCCATTGTGACATATGCAGTGTTCTGTTCATTATCCATGGATGATGATGGCCCATTGTGACACGCACAGTGTTCTATCCCTTATCCCTGGATGATGATGGCCCATTGTGACATGCGCAGTGTTCTATCCATTATCCTTGGATGATGATGGCCCATTGTGACACGCACAGTGTTCTATCCATTATCCCTGGATGATGATGGCCCATTGTAACAAGTACAGTGTTCTATCCATTATCCATGGATGATGATGGCCCATTGTGACATGTGCAGTGTTCTATCCATTATCCATGGATGATGATGGCCCATTGTGACACGCACAGTGTTCTATCCCTTATCCCTGGATGATGATGGCCAATTGTGACATGCACCATGTTCTATCCATTATCTCTGGATGATGATGGCCCATTGTGACATGCACCATGTTCTATCCATTATCCCTGGATGATGATGGCCCATTGTGACATGCACCATGTTCTCTCCAGTATCCCTGGATGTTGATGGCCCATTCTATCCATTATCCCTGGATGATGATGGCCCATTGTGACATGTGCAGTGTTCTATCCATTATCCCTGGATGATGATGGCCCATTGGGACATGTGCAGTGTTCTATCCATTATCCATGGATGATGATGGCCCATTGTGACACGCACAGTGTTTTATCCATTATCCCTGGATGATGATGGCCCATTGTGACATGCGCAGTGTTCTATCCATTATCCTTGGATGATGATGGCCCATTGTGACATGTGCAGTGTTCTATCCATTATCCATGGATGATGATGGCCCATTGTGACATGCACAGTGTTCTATCCATTATCCCTGGATGATGATGGCCCATTGTGACATGCACCATGCTCTATCCATTATCCCTGGATGACGATGGCCCATTGTAACATGTGCAGTGTTCTATCCATTATCCATGGATGATGATGGCCCATTGTTACACGCACAGTGTTCTATCCCTTATCCCTGGATGATGATGGCCCATTGTGACATGCGCAGTGTTCTATCCATTATCCTTGGATGATGATGGCCAATTGTGACATGTGCAGTGTTCTATCCATTATCCATGGATGATGATGGCCCATTGTGACATGCACAGTGTTCTATCCATTATCCATGGATGATGATGGCCCATTGTGACATGCACCATGTTCTATCCATTATCCCTGGATGATGATGGCCCATTGTGACATGCACCATGTTCTATCCATTATCCCTGGATGATGATGGCCCATTGTGACACGCACAGTGTTCTATCCCTTATCCCTGGATGATGATGGCCCATTGTGACATGCGCAGTGTTCTATCCATTATCCTTGGATGATGAAGGCCCATTGTGACATGCACAGTGTTCTATCCATTATCCCTGGATGATGATGGCCCATTGTAACATGTACAGTGTTCTATCCATTATCCATGGATGATAATGGCCCATTGTGACATGCGCAGTGTTCTATCCATTGTCCATGGATGATGATGGCCCATTGTGACATGCACCATGTTCTCTCCATTATCCCTGGATGATGATGGCCCATTGTGACATGTGCAGTGTTCTATCCATTATCCCCGGATGATGATGGCCCATTGTGACATGTGCAGTGTTCTATCCATTATCCATGGATGATGATGGCCCATTGTGACATGCACAGTGTTCTATCCCTTATCCCTGGATGATGATGGCACATTGTGACATGCGCCAGTGTTCTATCCATTATCCTGGATGATGATGGCCCATTGTGACATGTGCAGTGTTCTATCCATTATCAATGGATGATGATGTTCCATTGTGACATGCACCAGTGTTCTATCCATTATCCCTGGATGATGATGGCCCATTGTGACATGTGCAGTGTTCTATCCATTATCCATGGATGATGATGGCCCATTGTGACATGTGCAGTGTTCTATCCATTATCCCTGGATGATGATGGCCCATTGTGACATGTGCAGTGTTCTATCCATTATCCATGGATGATGATGGCCCATTGTGACATGCACCATGTTCAATCTATTATCCCTGGATGATGATGGCCCATTGTGACATGTGCAGTGTTCTATCCATTATCCATGGATGATGATGGCCCATTGTGACACGCACAGTGTTCTATCCCTTATCCCTGGATGATGATGGCCCATTGTGACATGCACCATGTTCTATCCATTATCCCTGGATGATGATGGCCCATTGTGACATGCACCAGTGTTCTATCCATTATCCCTGGATGATGATGGCCCATTGTGACATGCACCATGTTCTCTCCAGTATCCCTGGATGTTGATGGCCCATTCTATCCATTATCCCTGGATGATGATGGCCCATTGTGACATGTGCAGTGTTCTATCCATTATCCCTGGATGATGATGGCCCATTGGGACATGTGCAGTGTTCTATCCATTATCCATGGATGATGATGGCCCATTGTGACACGCACAGTGTTCTATCCATTATCCCTGGATGATGATGGCCCATTGTGACATGCGCAGTGTTCTATCCATTATCCTTGGATGATGATGGCCCATTGTGACATGTGCAGTGTTCTATCCATTATCCATGGATGATGATGGCCCATTGTGACATGCACCATGCTCTATCCATTATCCCTGGATGACGATGGCCCATTGTAACATGTGCAGTGTTCTATCCATTATCCATGGATGATGATGGCCCATTGTGACATGCACCATGTTCTCTCCATTATCCCTGGATGATGATGGCCCATTGTGACATGTGCAGTGTTCTATCCATTATCCATGGATGATAATGGCCCATTGTGACATGCGCAGTGTTCTATCCCTTATCCCTGGGTGATGATGGCCCATTGTAACAAGTTCAGTGTTCTATCCATTATCCATGGATGATAATGGCCCATTGTGACATGCGCAGTGTTCTATCCCTTATCCCTGGGTGATGGTGGCCCATTGTGACATGCGCAGTGTTCTATCCATTGTCCATGGATGATGATGGCCCATTGTGACATGCACCATGTTCTCTCCATTATCCTTGGATGATGATGGCCCATTGTGACATGTGCAGTGTTCTATCCATTATCCCTGGATTATGATGGCCCATTGTGACATGTGAAGTGTTCTATCAATTATCCATGGATGATGATGGCCCATTGTGACATGCACCATGTTCAATCTATTATCCCTGGATGATGATGGCCCATTGTGACATGTGCAGTGTTCTATCCATTATCCATGGATGATGATGGCCCATTGTGACACGCACAGTGTTCTATCCCTTATCCCTGTATGATGATGGCACATTGTGACATGCGCCATGTTCTATCCATTATCCCTGGATGATGATGGCCCATTGTGACATGTGCAGTGTTCTATCCATTATCAATGGATGATGATGTTCCATTGTGACACGCACAGTGTTTTATCCATTATCCCTGGATGATGATGGCCCATTGTGACATGCGCAGTGTTCTATCCATTATCCCTGGATGATGATGGCCCATTGTGACATGTGCAGTGTTCTATCCATTATCCATGGATGATGATGGCCCATTGTGACATGCACCATGTTCAATCTATTATCCCTGGATGATGATGGCCCATTGTGACATGTGCAGTGTTCTATCCATTATCCATGGATGATGATGGCCCATTGTGACATGCACCATGTTCAATCTATTATCCCTGGATGATGATGGCCCATTGTGACATGTGCAGTGTTCTATCCATTATCCATGGATGATGATGGCCCATTGTGACACGCACAGTGTTCTATCCCTTATCCCTGGATGATGATGGCACATTGTGACATGCGCCATGTTCTATCCATTATCCCTGGATGATGATGGCCCATTGTGACATATGCAGTGTTCTGTTCATTATCCATGGATGATGATGGCCCATTGTGACACGCACAGTGTTCTATCCCTTATCCCTGGATGATGATGGCCCATTGTGACATGCGCAGTGTTCTATCCATTATCCTTGGATGATGATGGCCCATTGTGACACGCACAGTGTTCTATCCATTATCCCTGGATGATGATGGCCCATTGTAACAAGTACAGTGTTCTATCCATTATCCATGGATGATGATGGCCCATTGTGACATGCGCAGTGTTCTATCCCTTATCCCTGGGTGATGTTGGCCCATTGTGACATGCACCATGTTCTCTCCATTATCCCTGGATGATGATGGCCCATTGTGACATGTGCAGTGTTCTATCCATTATCCATGGATGATGATGGCCCATTGTGACATGTGCAGTGTTCTATCCATTATCCCTGGATGATGATGGCCCATTGTGACATGTGCAGTGTTCTATCAATTATCCATGGATGATGATGGCCCATTGTGACATGCACCATGTTCAATCTATTATCCCTGGATGATGATGGCCCATTGTGACATGTGCAGTGTTCTATCCATTATCCATGGATGATGATGGCCCATTGTGACATGCACCATGTTCTATCCATTATCCCTGGATGATGATGGCCCATTGTGACATGTGCAGTGTTCTATCCATTATCCATGGATGATGATGGCCCATTGTGACATGCACCATGTTCTATCCATTATCCCTGGATGATGATGGCCCATTGTGACATGTGCAGTGTTCTATCCATTATCCCTGGATGATGATGGCCCATTGTGACATGTGCAGTGTTCTATCAATTATCCATGGATGATGATGGCCCATTGTGACATGCACCATGTTCTATCTATTATCCCTGGATGATGATGGCCCATTGTGACATGCACCATGTTCTATCCATTATCCCTGGATGATGATGGCCCATTGTGACACGCACAGTGTTCTATCCCTTATCCCTGGATGATGATGGCCCGTTGTGACATGCGCAGTGTTCTATCCATTACCCTTGGATGATGAAGGCCCATTGAGACACGCACAGTGTTCTATCCCTGATCCCTGGATGATGATGGCCCATTGTGACATGTGCAGTGTTCTATCCATTATCCATGGATGATGATGGCCCATTGTGACACGCACAGTGTTCTATCCCTTATCCCTGGATGATGATGGCCAATTGTGACATGCACCATGTTCTATCCATTATCTCTGGATGATGATGGCCCATTGTGACATGCACCATGTTCTATCCATTATCCCTGGATGATGATGGCCCATTGTGACATGCACCATGTTCTCTCCATTATCCCTGGATGTTGATGGCCCATTCTATCCATTATCCCTGGATGATGATGGCCCATTGTGACATGTGCAGTGTTCTATCCATTATCCCTGGATGATGATGGCCCATTGGGACATGTGCAGTGTTCTATCCATTATCCATGGATGATGATGGCCCATTGTGACACGCACAGTGTTTTATCCATTATCCCTGGATGATGATGGCCCATTGTGACATGCGCAGTGTTCTATCCATTATCCTTGGATGATGATGGCCCATTGTGACATGTGCAGTGTTCTATCCATTATCCATGGATGATGATGGCCCATTGTGACATGCACCATGCTCTATCCATTATCCCTGGATGACGATGGCCCATTGTAACATGTGCAGTGTTCTATCCATTATCCATGGATGATGATGGCCCATTGTTACACGCACAGTGTTCTATCCCTTATCCCTGGATGATGATGGCCCATTGTGACATGCGCAGTGTTCTATCCATTATCCTTGGATGATGATGGCCAATTGTGACATGTGCAGTGTTCTATCCATTATCCATGGATGATGATGGCCCATTGTGACACGCACAGTGTTCTATCCATTATCCATGGATGATGATGGCCCATTGTGACATGCACCATGTTCTATCCATTATCCCTGGATGATGATGGCCCATTGTGACATGCACCATGTTCTATCCATTATCCCTGGATGATGATGGCCCATTGTGACACGCACAGTGTTCTATCCCTTATCCCTGGATGATGATGGCCCATTGTGACATGCGCAGTGTTCTATCCATTATCCTTGGATGATGAAGGCCCATTGTGACACGCACAGTGTTCTATCCATTATCCCTGGATGATGATGGCCCATTGTGACATGTACAGTGTTCTATCCATTATCCATGGATGATGATGGCCCATTGTGACATGCGCAGTGTTCTATCCATTATCCATGGATGATGATGGCCCATTGTGACATGCACCATGTTCTATCCATTATCCCTGGATGATGATGGCCCATTGTGACATGTGCAGTGTTCTATCCATTATCCCTGGATGATGATGGCCCATTGTGACATGTGCAGTGTTCTATCCATTATCCATGGATGATGATGGCCCATTGTGACACGCACAGTGTTCTATCCCTTATCCCTGGATGATGATGGCACATTGTGACATGCGCCATGTTCTATCCATTATCCCTGGATGATGATGGCCCATTGTGACATGTGCAGTGTTCTATCCATTATCAATGGATGATGATGTTCCATTGTGACACGCACAGTGTTTTATCCATTATCCCTGGATGATGATGGCCCATTGTGACATGTGCAGTGTTCTATCCATTATCCATGGATGATGATGGCCCATTGTGACATGTGCAGTGTTCTATCCATTATCCCTGGATGATGATGGCCCATTGTGACATGTGCAGTGTTCTATCCATTATCCATGGATGATGATGGCCCATTGTGACATGCACCATGTTCAATCTATTATCCCTGGATGATGATGGCCCATTGTGACATGTGCAGTGTTCTATCCATTATCCATGGATGATGATGGCCCATTGTGACACGCACAGTGTTCTATCCCTTATCCCTGGATGATGATGGCCAATTGTGACATGCACCATGTTCTATCCATTATCTCTGGATGATGATGGCCCATTGTGACATGCACCATGTTCTATCCATTATCCCTGGATGATGATGGCCCATTGTGACATGCACCATGTTCTCTCCAGTATCCCTGGATGTTGATGGCCCATTCTATCCATTATCCCTGGATGATGATGGCCCATTGTGACATGTGCAGTGTTCTATCCATTATCCCTGGATGATGATGGCCCATTGGGACATGTGCAGTGTTCTATCCATTATCCATGGATGATGATGGCCCATTGTGACACGCACAGTGTTTTATCCATTATCCCTGGATGATGATGGCCCATTGTGACATGCGCAGTGTTCTATCCATTATCCTTGGATGATGATGGCCCATTGTGACATGTGCAGTGTTCTATCCATTATCCATGGATGATGATGGCCCATTGTGACATGCACCATGCTCTATCCATTATCCCTGGATGACGATGGCCCATTGTAACATGTGCAGTGTTCTATCCATTATCCATGGATGATGATGGCCCATTGTTACACGCACAGTGTTCTATCCCTTATCCCTGGATGATGATGGCCCATTGTGACATGCGCAGTGTTCTATCCATTATCCTTGGATGATGATGGCCAATTGTGACATGTGCAGTGTTCTATCCATTATCCTTGGATGATGATGGCCCATTGTGACATGCGCAGTGTTCTATCCATTATCCTTGGATGATGATGGCCCATTGTGACATGTGCAGTGTTCTATCCATTATCCATGGATGATGATGGCCCATTGTGACACGCACAGTGTTCTATCCATTATCCATGGATGATGATGGCCCATTGTGACATGCACCAGTGTTCTATCCATTATCCCTGGATGATGATGGCCCATTGTGACATGCACCATGTTCTATCCATTATCCCTGGATGATGATGGCCCATTGTGACATGCACAGTGTTCTATCCATTATCCCTGGATGATGATGGCCCATTGTGACAAGTACAGTGTTCTCTCCATTATCCCTGGATGTTGATGGCACATTGTGACACGCACAGTGTTCTATCCATTATCCCTGGATGATGATGGCCCATTGTAACAAGTACAGTGTTCTATCCATTATCCATGGATGATAATGGCCCATTGTGACATGCGCAGTGTTCTATCCATTGTCCATGGATGATGATGGCCCATTGTGACATGCACCATGTTCTCTCCATTATCCCTGGATGATGATGGCCCATTGTGACATGTGCAGTGTTCTATCCATTATCCCCGGATGATGATGGCCCATTGTGACATGTGCAGTGTTCTATCCATTATCCCTGGATGATGATGACCCATTGTGACATGTGCAGTTTTCTATCCATTATCAATGGATGATGATGTTCCATTGTGACACGCACAGTGTTTTATCCATTATCCCTGGATGATGATGGCCCATTGTGACATGTGCAGTGTTCTATCCATTATCCCTGGATGATGATGGCCCATTGTGACATGTGCAGTGTTCTATCCATTATCCATGGATGATGATGGCCCATTGTGACATGTGCAGTGTTCTATCCATTATCCCTGGATGATGATGGCCCATTGTGACATGTGCAGTGTTCTATCAATTATCCATGGATGATGATGGCCCATTGTGACATGCACCATGTTCAATCTATTATCCCTGGATGATGATGGCCCATTGTGACATGTGCAGTGTTCTATCCATTATCCATGGATGATGATGGCCCATTGTGACACGCACAGTGTTCTATCCCTTATCCCTGGATGATGATGGCACATTGTGACATGCGCCATGTTCTATCCATTATCCCTGGATGATGATGGCCCATTGTGACATATGCAGTGTTCTGTTCATTATCCATGGATGATGATGGCCCATTGTGACACGCACAGTGTTCTATCCCTTATCCCTGGATGATGATGGCCCATTGTGACATGCGCAGTGTTCTATCCATTATCCTTGGATGATGATGGCCCATTGTGACACGCACAGTGTTCTATCCATTATCCCTGGATGATGATGGCCCATTGTAACAAGTACAGTGTTCTATCCATTATCCCTGGATGATGATGGCCCATTGTGACATGCGCAGTGTTCTATCCATTATCCATGGATGATGATGGCCCATTGTGACATGTGCAGTGTTCTATCAATTATCCATGGATGATGATGGCCCATTGTGACATGCACCATGTTCAATCTATTATCCCTGGATGATGATGGCCCATTGTGACATGTGCAGTGTTCTATCCATTATCCATGGATGATGATGGCCCATTGTGACACGCACAGTGTTCTATCCCTTATCCCTGGATGATGATGGCACATTGTGACATGCGCCATGTTCTATCCATTATCCCTGGATGATGATGGCCCATTGTGACATATGCAGTGTTCTGTTCATTATCCATGGATGATGATGGCCCATTGTGACACGCACAGTGTTCTATCCCTTATCCCTGGATGATGATGGCCCATTGTGACATGCGCAGTGTTCTATCCATTATCCTTGGATGATGATGGCCCATTGTGACACGCACAGTGTTCTATCCATTATCCCTGGATGATGATGGCCCATTGTAACAAGTACAGTGTTCTATCCCTTATCCCTGGGTGATGGTGGCCCATTGTGACATGCGCAGTGTTCTATCCATTGTCCATGGATGCTGATGGCCCATTGTGACATGTGCAGTGTTCTATCCATTATCCATGGATGATGATGGCCCATTGTGACATGTGCAGTGTTCTATCCATTATCCCTGGATGATGATGGCCCATTGTGACATGTGCAGTGTTCTATCCATTATCCCTGGATGATGATGGCCCATTGTGACATGTGCAGTGTTCTATCCATTATCCATGGATGATGATGGCCCATTGTGACATGTGCAGTGTTCTATCCATTATCCCTGGATGATGATGGCCCATTGTGACATGTGCAGTGTTCTATCAATTATCCATGGATGATGATGGCCCATTGTGACATGCACCATGTTCAATCTATTATCCCTGGATGATGATGGCCCATTGTGACATGTGCAGTGTTCTATCCATTATCCATGGATGATGATGGCCCATTGTGACACGCACAGTGTTCTATCCCTTATCCCTGGATGATGATGGCACATTGTGACATGCGCCATGTTCTATCCATTATCCCTGGATGATGATGGCCCATTGTGACATATGCAGTGTTCTGTTCATTATCCATGGATGATGATGGCCCATTGTGACACGCACAGTGTTCTATCCCTTATCCCTGGATGATGATGGCCCATTGTGACATGCGCAGTGTTCTATCCATTATCCTTGGATGATGATGGCCCATTGTGACACGCACAGTGTTCTATCCATTATCCCTGGATGATGATGGCCCATTGTAACAAGTACAGTGTTCTATCCATTATCCCTGGATGATGATGGCCCATTGTGACATGCGCAGTGTTCTATCCATTGTCCATGGATGATGATGGCCCATTGTGACATGTGCAGTGTTCTATCCATTATCCCTGGATGATGATGGCCCATTGTGACATGTGCAGTGTTCTATCAATTATCCATGGATGATGATGGCCCATTGTGACATGCACCATGTTCTATCTATTATCCCTGGATGATGATGGCCCATTGTGACATGTGCAGTGTTCTATCCATTATCCATGGATGATGATGGCCCATTGTGACATGCACCATGCTCTATCCATTATCCCTGGATGATGATGGCCCATTGTGACATGTTCAGTGTTCTATCCATTATCCCTGGATGATGATGGCCCATTGTGACATGTGCAGTGTTCTATCAATTATCCATGGATGATGATGGCCCATTGTGACACGCACAGTGTTCTATCCCTTATCCCTGGATGATGATGGCACATTGTGACATGCGCCATGTTCTATCCATTATCCCTGGATGATGATGACCCATTGTGACATGTGCAGTTTTCTATCCACTATCAATGGATGATGATGTTCCATTGTGACACGCACAGTGTTTTATCCATTATCCCTGGATGATGATGGCCCATTGTGACATGTGCAGTGTTCTATCCATTATCCATGGATGATGATGGCCCATTGTGACATGTGCAGTGTTCTATCCATTATCCATGGATGATGATGGCCCATTGTGACATGTGCAGTGTTCTATCCATTATCCCTGGATGATGATGGCCCATTGTGACATGTGCAGTGTTCTATCAATTATCCATGGATGATGATGGCCCATTGTGACATGCACCATGTTCAATCTATTATCCCTGGATGATGATGGCCCATTGTGACATGTGCAGTGTTCTATCCATTATCCATGGATGATGATGGCCCATTGTGACACGCACAGTGATCTATCCCTTATCCTTGGATGATGATGGCACATTGTGACATGCGCCATGTTCTATCCATTATCCCTGGATGATGATGGCCCATTGTGACATATGCAGTGTTCTGTTCATTATCCATGGATGATGATGGCCCATTGTGACACGCACAGTGTTCTATCCCTTATCCCTGGATGATGATGGCCCATTGTGACATGCGCAGTGTTCTATCCATTATCCTTGGATGATGATGGCCCATTGTGACACGCACAGTGTTCTATCCATTATCCCTGGATGATGATGGCCCATTGTAACAAGTACAGTGTTCTATCCATTATCCATGGATGATGATGGCCCATTGTGACATGTGCAGTGTTCTATCCATTATCCATGGATGATGATGGCCCATTGTGACATGCACCATGCTCTATCCATTATCCCTGGATGACGATGGCCCATTGTAACATGTGCAGAGTTCTATCCATTATCCATGGATGATGATGGCCCATTGTTACACGCACAGTGTTCTATCCCTTATCCCTGGATGATGATGGCCCATTGTGACATGTGCAGTGTTCTATCCATTATCCTTGGATGATGATGGCCAATTGTGACATGTGCAGTGTTCTATCCATTATCCATGGATGATGATGGCCCATTGTGACACGCACAGTGTTCTATCCATTATCCATGGATGATGATGGCCCATTGTGACATGCACCATGTTCTATCCATTATCCCTGGATGATGATGGCCCATTGTGACATGCACCATGTTCTATCCATTATCCCTGGATGATGATGGCCCATTGTGACACGCACAGTGTTCTATCCCTTATCCCTGGATGATGATGGCCCATTGTGACATGCGCAGTGTTCTATCCATTATCCTTGGATGATGAAGGCCCATTGTGACACGCACAGTGTTCTATCCATTATCCATGGATGATGATGGCCTATTGTGACATGTGCAGTGTTCTATTCATTATCCATGGATGATGATGGCCCATTGTGACATGCACCATGCTCTATCCATTATCCCTGGATGATGATGGCCCATTGTAACAAGTACAGTGTTCTATCCATTATCCATGGATGATAATGGCCCATTGTGACATGCGCAGTGTTCTATCCATTGTCCATGGATGATGATGGCCCATTGTGACATGCACCATGTTCTCTCCATTATCCCTGGATGATGATGGCCCATTGTGACATGTGCAGTGTTCTATCCATTATCCCCGGATGATGATGGCCCATTGTGACATGTGCAGTGTTCCATCAATTATCCATGGATGATGATGGCCCATTGTGACATGCACCATGTTCAATCTATTATCCCTGGATGATGATGGCCCATTGTGACATGTGCAGTGTTCTATCCATTATCCATGGATGATGATGGCCCATTGTGACACGCACAGTGTTCTATCCCTTATCCCTGGATGATGATGGCACATTGGGACATGCGCCATGTTCTATCCATTATCCCCGGATGATGATGACCCATTGTGACATGTGCAGTTTTCTATCCATTATCAATGGATGTTGATGTTCCATTGTGACACGCACAGTGTTTTATCCATTATCCCTGGATGATGATGGCCCATTGTGACATGTGCAGTGTTCTATCCATTATCCCTGGATGATGATGGCCCATTGTGACATGTGCAGTGTTCTATCCATTATCCATGGATGATGATGGCCCATTGTGACATGTGCAGTGTTCTATCCATTATCCCTGGATGATGATGGCCCATTGTGACATCTGCAGTGTTCTATCAATTATCCATGGATGATGATGGCCCATTGTGACATGCACCATGTTCAATCTATTATCCCTGGATGATGATGGCCCATTGTGACATGTGCAGTGTTCTATCCATTATCCATGGATGATGATGGCCCATTGTGACACGCACAGTGTTCTATCCCTTATCCCTGGATGATGATGGCACATTGTGACATGCGCCATGTTCTATCCATTATCCCTGGATGATGATGGCCCATTGTGACATATGCAGTGTTCTGTTCATTATCCATGGATGATGATGGCCCATTGTGACACGCACAGTGTTCTATCCCTTATCCCTGGATGATGATGGCCCATTGTGACATGCGCAGTGTTCTATCCATTATCCTTGGATGATGATGGCCCATTGTGACATGTGCAGTGTTCTATCCATTATCCATGGATGATGATGGCCCATTGTTACACGCACAGTGTTCTATCCCTTATCCCTGGATGATGATGGCCCATTGTGACATGTGCAGTGTTCTATCCATTATCCCTGGATGATGATGGCCCATTGTGACATGTGCAGTGTTCTATCCATTATCCATGGATGATGATGGCCCATTGTGACATGCACCATGTTCAATCTATTATCCCTGGATGATGATGGCCCATTGTGACATGTGCAGTGTTCTATCCATTATCCATGGATGATGATGGCCCATTGTGACACGCACAGTGTTCTATCCATTATCCATGGATGATGATGGCCCATTGTGACACGATCAGTGTTATATCCCTTATCCCTGGATGATGATGGCACATTGTGACATGCACCATGTTCTATCCATTATCCCTGGATGATGATGGCCCATTGTGACACGCACAGTGTTCTATCCCTTATCCCTGGATGATGATGGCCCATTGTGACATGCGCAGTGTTCTATCCTTTATCCTTGGATGATGAAGGCCCATTGTGACACGCACAGTGTTCTATCCCTTATCACTGGATGATGATCGCCCATTGTGACATGTGCAGTGTTCTATCCATTATCCATGGATGATGATGGCCCATTGTGACACGCACAGTGTTCTATCCCTTATCCCTGGATGATGATGGCCCATTGTGACATGCACCATGTTCTATCCCTTATCCTTGGATGATGATGGCCCATTGTGACATGTGCAGTGTTCTATCCATTATCCATGGATGATGATGGCCCATTGTGACACGCACAGTGTTCTATCCCTTATCACTGGATGATAATGGCCCATTGTGACATGCGCAGTGTTCTATCCATTATCCTTGGATGATGATGGCCCATTGTGACATGTGCAGTGTTCTATCCATTATCCATGGATGATGATGGCCCATTGTGACACGCACAGTGTTCTATCCCTTATACTTGGGTGATGATGGCCCATTGTGACATGCGCAGTGTTCTATCCATTATCCCTGGATGATGATGGCCCATTGTGACATGCACCATGTTCTATCCATTATCCCTGGATGATGATGGCCCATTGTGACATGTGCAGTGTTCTATACATTATCCCTGGATGATGATGGCCCATTGTGACATGCACCATGTTCTCTCCATTATCCCTGGATGATGATGGCCCATTGTGACATGTGCAGTGTTCTATCCATTATCCCTGGATGATGATGACCCAGTATGACATGCACCATGTTCTATCCCTTATCCTTAGATGATGATGGTCCATTGTAACATGTGCAGTGTTCTATCCATTATCCATGGATGATGATGGCCCATTGTGACACGCACAGTGTTCTATCCCTTATCCCTGGATGATGGTGGCCCATTGTAACATGTGCAGTGTTCTATCCATTATACATGGATGATGATGGCCCATTGTGACACGCACAGTGTTTTATACATTATCCCTGGATGATGATGGCCCATTGTGACATGTGCAGTGTTCTATCCATTATCCATGGATGATGATGGCCCATTGTGACACGCACAGTGTTCTATCCCTTATCCCTGGATGATGATGGCCCATTGTAACATGTGCAGTGTTCTATCCCTGGGAGAAGATGGCCCATTGTGACATGCGTAGTGTTCTATCCATTATCCCTGGATTATGATGGCCCATTGTGACATGTGTAGTGTTCTATCCATTATCCATGGATGATGATGGCCCATTGTGACATGCACCATGTTCATTCTATTATCCCTGGATGATGATGGCCCATTGTGACATGCGCAGTGTTCTATCCATTATCCTTGGATGATGATGGCCCATTGTGACATGTGCAGTGTTCTATCCATTATCCATGGATGATGATGGCCCATTGTGACACGCACAGTGTTCTATCCCTTATCCCTGGATGATGATGGCCAATTGTGACATGCACCATGTTCTATACATTATCTCTGGATGATGATGGCCCATGGTGACATGCACCATGTTCTATCCATTATCCATGGATGATGATCGGCCATTGTGACATGCAACATGTTCTCTCCATTATCCCTGGATGTTGATGGCCCATTCTATCAATTATCCCTGGATGATGATGGCCCATTGTGACATGTGCAGTGTTCTATCCATTATCCCTGGATGATGATGGCCCATTGTGACATGTGCAGTGTTCTATCCATTATCCATGGATGATGATGGCCCATTGTGACACGCACAGTGTTCTATCCCTTATCCCTGGATGATGATGGCCCATTGTTACATGCACCATGTTCTATCCATTATCCCTGGATGATGATGGCCCATTGTGACATGCACCATGTTCTATCCATTATCCCTGGATGATGATGACCCAGTATGACATGCTCCATGTTCTATCCATTATCCCTGGATGATGATGACCCAGTATGACATGCACAGTGTTCTATCCATTATCACTGGATGATGATGGCCCAGTATGACATGAACCATGTTCTATCCATTATCACTGGATGATGATGGCCCAATGTGACATGCAACATGTTCAATCCATTATCACTGGATGATGATGGCCCATTGTGACATGCGTAGTGTTCTATCCATTATCCCTGGATGATGATGGCCCATTGTGACATGCACCATGTTCTCTCCATTATCCCTGGATGATGATGGCCCATTGTGACATGTGCAGTGTTCTATCCATTATCCTTGGATGATGATGGCCCATTGTGACATGTGTAGTGTTCTATCCATTATCCATGGATGATGATGGCCCATTGTGACATGCACAATGTTCAATCTATTATCCCTGGATGATGATGGCCCATTGTGACATGTGCAGTGTTCTATCCATTATCCATGGATGATGATGGCCCATTGTGACACGCACAGTGTGCTATCCCTTATCCCTGGATGATGATGGCCCATTGTGACATGCACAGTGTTCTATCCATTATCCTTGGATGATGATGGCCCATTGTGACATCTGCAGTGTTCTATCCATTATCCATGGATGATGATGGCCCATTGTGACATGCACCATGTTCAATCTATTATCCCTGGATGACGATGGCCCATTGTGACATGTGCAGTGTTCTATCCCTTATTCCTGGATGATGATGGCCCATTGTGACATGTGCAGTGTTCTATCCATTATCCCTGGATGATGATGGCCCATTGTGACATGCACCATGTTCTATCCATTATCCCTGGATGATGATGGCCCATTGTGACACGCACAGTGTTCTATCCCTTATCCCTGGATGATGATGGCCCATTGTGACATGCGCAGTGTTCTATCCATTATCCTTGGATGATGAAGGCCCATTGTGACACGCGCAGTGTTCTATCCATTATCCCTGGATGATGATGGCCCATTGTGACATGCGCAGTGTTCTATCCATTATCCTTGGATGATGAAGGCCCATTGTGACACGCACAGTGTTCTATCCATTATCCCTGGATGATGATGGCCCATTGTGACATGTGCAGTGTTCTATCCATTATCCCTGGATGATGATGGCCCATTGTGACACGCACAGTGTTCTATCCCTTATCCCTGGAAGATGATCGCCCATTGTGACATGCACCATGTTCTATCCCTTATCCTTGGATGATGATGGCCCATTGGGACATGTGCAGTGTTCTATCCATTATCCATGGATGTTCTATCCCTTATTCCTGGATGATGATGGCCCATTGTGACATGCGCAGTGTTCTATCCATTATACTTGGATGATGAAGGCCCATTGTGACACGCGCAGTGTTCTATCCATTATCCCTGGATGATGATGGCCCATTGTGACATGCGCAGTGTTCTATCCATTATCCTTGGATGATGAAGGCCCATTGTGACACGCACAGTGTTCTATCCATTATCCCTGGATGATGATGGCCCATTGTGACATGTGCAGTGTTCTATCCATTATCCCTGGATGATGATGGCCCATTGTGACATGCACCAGGTTCTATCCCTTATCCTTGGATGATGATGGCCCATTGTGACATGTGCAGTGTTCTATCCATTATCCATGGATGATGATGGCCCATTGTGACAAGCACAGTGTTCTATCCCTTATCCCTGGATGATAATGGCCCATTGTGACATGCGCAGTGTTCTATCCATTATCCTTGGATGATGATGGCCCATTGTGACATGCGCAGTGTTCTATCCATTATCCATGGATGATGATGGCCCATTGTGACACGCACAGTGTTCTATCCCTTATCCCTGGATGATGATGGCCCATTGTGACATGCGCAGTGTTCTATCCATTATCCATGGATGATGATGGCCCATTGTGACACGCACAGTGTTCTATCCCTTATCCCTGGATGATGATGGCCAATTGTGACATGCACCATGTTGTATCCATTATCTCTGGATGATGATGGCCCATTGTGACATGCACAATGTTCTCTCCATTATCCCTGGATGTTGATTGCCCATTCTATCCATTATCCCTGGATGATGATGGCCCATTGTGACATGTGCAGTGTTCTATACATTATCCCTGGATGATGATGGCCCATTGTGACATGTGCAGTGTTCTATTCATTATCCATGGATGATGATGGTCCATTGTGACACGCACAGTGTTTTATCCATTATCCCTGGATAATGATGGCCCATTGTGACATGCGCAGTGTTCTATCCATTATCCTTGGATGATGATGGCCCATTGTGACATGTGCAGTGTTCTATCCATTATTCATGGATGATGATGGCCCATTGTGACATGCACCATGCTCTATCCCTTATCCCTGGATGATGATGGCCCATTGTGACATGCGCAGTGTTCTATCCATTATCCTTGGATGATGATGGCCTATTGTGACATGTGCAGTGTTCTATTCATTATCCATGGATGATGATGGCCCATTGTGACATGCACCATGCTTTATCCATTATCCCTGGATGATGATGGCCCATTGTAACAAGTACAGTGTTCTATCCATTATCCCTGGATGATGATGGCCCATTGTGACATGCGCAGTGTTCTATCCATTATCCTTGGATGATGAAGGCCCATTGTGACATGCACAGTGTTCTATCCATTATCCCTGGATGATGATGGCCCATTGTGACATGTGCAGTGTTCTATCCATTATCCATGGATGATGATGGCCCATTGTGACATGCACAGTGTTCTATCCATTATCCATGGATGATGATGGCCCATTGTGACACGCACAGTGTTCTATCCATTATCCCTGGATGATGATGGCCCATTGTGACATGCGCAGTGTTCTATCCATTATCCTTGGATGATGATGGCCCATTGTGACATGTGCAGTGTTCTATTCATTATCCATGGATGATGATGGCCCATTGTGACACGCACAGTGTTCTATCCCTTATCCCTGGATGATGATGGCCAATTGTGACATGTGCAGTGTTCTATCCATTATCCCTGGATGTTGATTGCCCATTCTATTCATTATCCCTGGATGATGATGGCCCATTGTGACATGTGCAGTGTTCTATACATTATCCCTGGATGATGATGGCCCATTGTGACATGTGCAGTGTTCTATCCATTATCCTTGGATGATGATGGCCCATTGTGACATGTGCAGTGTTCTAACCATTATCCATGGATGATGATGGCCCATTGTGACACGCACAGTGTTCTATCCCTTATCCCTGGATGATGATGGCCCATTGTGACATGCGCAGTGTTCTATCCATTATCCTTGGATGATGAAGGCCCATTGTGACACGCACAGTGTTCTATCCATTATCCCTGGATGATGATGGCCCATTGTGACATGTGCAGTATTCTATCCATTATCCATGGATGATGATGGCCCATTGTGACACGCACAGTGTTCTATCCATTATCCATGGATGATGATGGCCCATTGTGACATGCGCAGTGTTCTATCCATTATCCTTGGATGATGATGGCCCATTGTGACATGTGCAGTGTTCTATCCATTATTCATGGATGATGATGGCCCATTGTGACATGCGCAGTGTTCTATCCATTATCTTTGGATGATGATGGCCCATTGTGACATGTGCAGTGTTCTATCCATTATTCATGGATGATGATGGCCCATTGTGACATGCACCATGCTCTATCCCTTATCCCTGGATGATGATGGCCCATTGTGACATGCGCAGTGTTCTATCCATTATCCTTGGATGATGATGGCCCATTCTGACACGCACAGTGTTCTATCAATTATCCATGGATGATGATGGCCCATTGTGACATGCACCATGTTCTATCCATTATCCCTGGATGATGATGGCCCATTGCGACATGCACCATGTTCTATCCATTATCCCTGGATGATGATGGCCCATTGTGACACGCACAGTGTTCTATCCCTTATCCCTGGATGATTATGGCCCATTGTGACATGCGCAGTGTTCTATCCATTATCCTTGGATGATGATGGCCCATTGTGACATGCACAGTGTTCTATCCATTATCCCTGGATGATGATGGCCCATTGTGACACCCACAGTGTTCTATCCATTATCCCTGGATGATGATGACCCAGTATGACATGCACCATGTTCTATCCCTTATCCTTAGATGATGATGGCCCATTTTGACATGTGCAGTGTTCTATCCATTATCCATGGATGATGATGGCCCATTGTGACACGCACAGTGTTCTATCCCTTATCCCTGGATGATGATGGCCCATTGTGACGTGTGCAGTGTTCTATCCATTATCCCTGGATGATGATGGCCCATTGTGACATGTGCAGTGTTCTATCCATTATCCTTGGATGATGATGGCCCATTGTGACATGTGCAGTGTTCTAACCATTATCCATGGATGATGATGGCCCATTGTGACACGCACAGTGTTCTATCCCTTATCCCTGGATGATGATGGCCCATTGTGACATGCGCAGTGTTCTATCCATTATCCTTGGATGATGAAGGCCCATTGTGACACGCACAGTGTTCTATCCATTATCCCTGGATGATGATGGCCCATTGTGACATGTGCAGTATTCTATCCATTATCCATGGATGATGATGGCCCATTGTGACACGCACAGTGTTCTATCCATTATCCATGGATGATGATGGCCCATTGTGACATGCGCAGTGTTCTATCCATTATCCTTGGATGATGATGGCCCATTGTGACATGTGCAGTGTTCTATCCATTATTCATGGATGATGATGGCCCATTGTGACATGCGCAGTGTTCTATCCATTATCTTTGGATGATGATGGCCCATTGTGACATGTGCAGTGTTCTATCCATTATTCATGGATGATGATGGCCCATTGTGACATGCACCATGCTCTATCCCTTATCCCTGGATGATGATGGCCCATTGTGACATGCGCAGTGTTCTATCCATTATCCTTGGATGATGATGGCCCATTCTGACACGCACAGTGTTCTATCAATTATCCATGGATGATGATGGCCCATTGTGACATGCACCATGTTCTATCCATTATCCCTGGATGATGATGGCCCATTGCGACATGCACCATGTTCTATCCATTATCCCTGGATGATGATGGCCCATTGTGACACGCACAGTGTTCTATCCCTTATCCCTGGATGATTATGGCCCATTGTGACATGCGCAGTGTTCTATCCATTATCCTTGGATGATGATGGCCCATTGTGACATGCACAGTGTTCTATCCATTATCCCTGGATGATGATGGCCCATTGTGACACCCACAGTGTTCTATCCATTATCCCTGGATGATGATGACCCAGTATGACATGCACCATGTTCTATCCCTTATCCTTAGATGATGATGGCCCATTTTGACATGTGCAGTGTTCTATCCATTATCCATGGATGATGATGGCCCATTGTGACACGCACAGTGTTCTATCCCTTATCCCTGGATGATGATGGCCCATTGTGACGTGTGCAGTGTTCTATCCATTATCCCTGGATGATGATGGCCCATTGTGACATGTGCAGTGTTCTATCCATTATCCATGGATGATGATGGCCCATTGTGACATGCACCATGCTCTATCCATTATCCCTGGATGATGATGGCCCATTGTGACATGCGCAGTGTTCAATCTATTATCCCTGGATGATGATGGCCCATTGTGACATGTGCAGTGTTCTATCCATTATCCATGGATGATGATGGCCCATTGTGACACGCACAGTGTTCTATCCATTATCCATGGATGATGATGGCCCATTGTGACATGCACCATGTTCTATCCATTATCCCTGGATGATGATGGCCCATTGTGACATGCGCAGTGTTCTATCCATTATCCTTGGATGATGAAGGCCCATTGTGACATGCACCATGTTCTATCCCTTATCCCTGGATGATGATGGCCCATTGTGACATGTGCAGTGTTCTATCCATTATCCATGGATGATGATGGCCCATTGTGACATGTGCAGTGTTCTATCCCTTATCCCTGGATGATGATGGCCCATTGTGACATGTGCAGTGTTCTATCCATTATCCTTGGATGATGATGGCCCATTGTGACATGCGCAGTGTTCTATCCATTATCCTTGGATGATGATGGCCCATTGTGACATGTGCAGTATTCTATTCATTATCCATGGATGATGATGGCCCATTGTGACACACACAGTGTTCTATCCCTTATCCCTGGATGATGATGGCCAATTGTGACATGCACCATGTTCTCTCCATTATCCCTGGATGTTGATGGCCCATTCTATCCATTATCCCTGGATGTTGATGGCCCATTCTATACATTATCCCTGGATGATGATGGCCCATTGTGACATGTGCAGTGTTCTATCCATTATCCATGGATGATGATGGCCCATTGTGACACGCACAGTGTTCTATCCTGTATCCCTGGATGATGATGGCCAATTGTGACATGCACCATGTTCTATCCATTATCTCTGGATGATGATGGCCCATGGTGACATGCACCATGTTCTATCCATTATCCATGGATGATGATGGCCCATTCTGACATGCACCATGCTCTATCCATTATCCCTGGATGATGATGGCCCATTGTAACATGTGCAGTGTTCTTTCCATTATCGATGGATGATGATGGCCCATTGTGACACGCACAGTGTTCTATCCCTTATCCCTGGGTGATGAAGGCCCATTGTGACATGCGCAGTGTTCTATCCATTATCCTTGGATGATGATGGCCCATTGTGACATGTGCAGTGTTCTATACATTATCCATGGATGATGATGGCCCATTGTGACATGCACCATGCTCTATCCATTATCCCTGGATGATGATGGCCCATTGTAACATGTGCAGTGTTCTATCCATTATCCATGGATGATGATGGCCCATTGTGACACGCACAGTGTTCTATCCCTTATCCCTGGGTGATGATGGCCCATTGTGACATGCACCATGTTCTATCCCTTATCCTTGGATGATGATGGCCCATTGTGACATGTGCAGTGTTCTATCCATTATCCATGGATGATGATGGCCCATTGTGACACGCACAGTGTTCTATCCCTTATCCCTGGATGATGATGGCCCATTGTGACATGCGCAGTGTTCTATCCATTATCCTTGGATGATGATGGCCCATTGTGACATGTGCAGTGTTCTATTCATTATCCATGGATGATGATGGCCCATTGTGACATGCACAATGTTCTGTCCATTATCCCTGGATGATGATGGCCCATTGTGACATGCACCATGTTCTCTCCATTATCCCTGGATGTTGATGGCCCATTCTATCCATTATCCCTGGATGATGATGGCCCATTGTGACATGTGCAGTGTTCTATACATTATCCCTGGATGATGATGGCCCATTGTGACTTGTGCAGTGTTCTATCCATTATCCATGGATGATGATGGTCCATTGTGACACGCACAGTGTTCTATCCATTATCCTTGGATGATGATGGCCCATTGTGACATGGGCAGTGTTCTATCCATTATCCTTGGATGATGATGGCCCATTGTGACATGTGCAGTGTTCTATAAATTATTCATGGATGATGATGGTCCATTGTGACACGCACAGTGTTCTATCCATTATCCTTGGATGATGATGGCCCATTGTGACATGCGCAGTGTTCTATCCATTATCCTTGGATGATGATGGCCCATTGTGACATGCGCAGTGTTCTATCCATTATCCTTGGATGATGATGGCCCATTGTGACATGTGCAGAGTTCTATCAATTATCCATGGATTATGATGGCCCATTGTGACATGCACCATGTTCAATCTATTATCCCTGGATGATGATGGCCCATTGTGACATGCGCCATTTTCTATCCCTTATCCCTGGATGATGATAGCACATTGTGACATGTGCCATGTTCTATCCATTATCCCTGGATGATGATGGCCCATTGTGACATGTGCAGTGTTCTATTCATTATCCATGGATGATGATGGCCCATTGTGACACGCACAGTGTTCTATCCCATATCCCTGGATGATGATGGCCCATTGTGACATGCACCATGTTTTATCCCTTATCCTTGGATGATGATGGCCCATTGTGACATGTGCAGTGTTCTATCCATTATCCATGGATGATGATGGCCCATTGTGACACGCACAGTGTTCTATCCATTATCCCTGGATGATGATGGCCCATTGTGACTTGCACCATGTTCTATCCATTATCCTTTGATGATGATGGCCCATTGTGACATGTGCAGTGTTCTATTCATTATCCATGGATGATGATGGCCCATTGTGACACGCCCAGTGTTCTATCCCTTATCCCTGGATGATGATGGAGAATTGTAACATGAACCATGATCTATCCATTATCCCTAGATGATGATGGCCCATTGTGACATGCACAATGTTCTGTCCATTATCCCTGGATGATGATGGCCCATTGTGACATGCACCATGTTCTCTCCATTATCCCTGGATGTTGATGGCCCATTCTATCCATTATCCCTGGATGATGATGGCCCATTGTGACATATGCAGTGTTCTATACATTATCCCTGGATGATGATGGCCCATTGTGACATGTGCAGTGTTCTATCCATTATCCAAGGATGATGATGTCCCATTGTGACACGCACAGTGTTCTATCCATTATCCCTGGATGATGATGGCCCATTGTGACATGCACCATGTTCTATCCATTATCCCTGTATGATGATGGCCCATTGTGACACGCACCATGTTCTATCCATTATCCCTGGATGTTGATGGCCCATTGTGACATGTGCAGTGTTCTATCCATTATCCCTGGATGATGATGGTCCATTGTGACACGCACAGTGTTTTATCCATTATCCCTGGATGATGATGGCCCATTGTGACATGCGCAGTGTTCTATCCATTATCCTTGGATGATGATGGCCCATTGTGACATGTGCAGTGTTCTATCCATTATCCATGTATGATGATGGCCCATTGTGACATGCACCATGCTCTATACATTATCCCTGGATGATGATGGCCCATTGTAACATGTGCAGTGTTCTATCCATTATCCATGGATGATGATGGCCCATTGTGACACGCACAGTGTTCTTTCCCTTATCCCTGGGTGATGATGGCCCATTGTGACACGCACAGTGTTCTATCCCATATCCCTGGGTGATGATGGCCCATTGTGACATGCGTAGTGTTCTATCCATTATCCCTGGATGATGATAGCCCATTGTGACATGCACCATGTTCTCTCCATTATCCCTGGATGATGATGGCCCATTGTGACATGTGCAGTGTTCTATCCATTATCCCTGGATGATGATGGCCCATTGTGACATGTGTAGTGTTCTATCCATTATCCATGGATGATGATGGCCCATTGTGACACGCACAGTGTTCTATCCATTATCCATGGATGATGATGGCCCATTGTGACATGCGCAGTGTTCTATCCATTATCCTTGGATGATGATGGCCCATTGTGACATGTGCAGTGTTCTATCCATTATTCATGGATGATGATGGCCCATTGTGACATGCGCAGTGTTCTATCCATTATCTTTGGATGATGATGGCCCATTGTGACATGTGCAGTGTTCTATCCATTATTCATGGATGATGATGGCCCATTGTGACATGCACCATGCTCTATCCCTTATCCCTGGATGATGATGGCCCATTGTGACATGCGCAGTGTTCTATCCATTATCCTTGGATGATGATGGCCCATTCTGACACGCACAGTGTTCTATCAATTATCCATGGATGATGATGGCCCATTGTGACATGCACCATGTTCTATCCATTATCCCTGGATGATGATGGCCCATTGCGACATGCACCATGTTCTATCCATTATCCCTGGATGATGATGGCCCATTGTGACACGCACAGTGTTCTATCCCTTATCCCTGGATGATTATGGCCCATTGTGACATGCGCAGTGTTCTATCCATTATCCTTGGATGATGATGGCCCATTGTGACATGCACAGTGTTCTATCCATTATCCCTGGATGATGATGGCCCATTGTGACACCCACAGTGTTCTATCCATTATCCCTGGATGATGATGACCCAGTATGACATGCACCATGTTCTATCCCTTATCCTTAGATGATGATGGCCCATTTTGACATGTGCAGTGTTCTATCCATTATCCATGGATGATGATGGCCCATTGTGACACGCACAGTGTTCTATCCCTTATCCCTGGATGATGATGGCCCATTGTGACGTGTGCAGTGTTCTATCCATTATCCCTGGATGATGATGGCCCATTGTGACATGTGCAGTGTTCTATCCATTATCCATGGATGATGATGGCCCATTGTGACATGCACCATGCTCTATCCATTATCCCTGGATGATGATGGCCCATTGTGACATGCGCAGTGTTCAATCTATTATCCCTGGATGATGATGGCCCATTGTGACATGTGCAGTGTTCTATCCATTATCCATGGATGATGATGGCCCATTGTGACACGCACAGTGTTCTATCCATTATCCATGGATGATGATGGCCCATTGTGACATGCACCATGTTCTATCCATTATCCCTGGATGATGATGGCCCATTGTGACATGCGCAGTGTTCTATCCATTATCCTTGGATGATGAAGGCCCATTGTGACATGCACCATGTTCTATCCCTTATCCCTGGATGATGATGGCCCATTGTGACATGTGCAGTGTTCTATCCATTATCCATGGATGATGATGGCCCATTGTGACATGTGCAGTGTTCTATCCCTTATCCCTGGATGATGATGGCCCATTGTGACATGTGCAGTGTTCTATCCATTATCCTTGGATGATGATGGCCCATTGTGACATGCGCAGTGTTCTATCCATTATCCTTGGATGATGATGGCCCATTGTGACATGTGCAGTGTTCTATTCATTATCCATGGATGATGATGGCCCATTGTGACACACACAGTGTTCTATCCCTTATCCCTGGATGATGATGGCCAATTGTGACATGCACCATGTTCTCTCCATTATCCCTGGATGTTGATGGCCCATTCTATCCATTATCCCTGGATGTTGATGGCCCATTCTATACATTATCCCTGGATGATGATGGCCCATTGTGACATGTGCAGTGTTCTATCCATTATCCATGGATGATGATGGCCCATTGTGACACGCACAGTGTTCTATCCCGTATCCCTGGATGATGATGGCCAATTGTGACATGCACCATGTTCTATCCATTATCTCTTGATGATGATGGCCCATGGTGACATGCACCATGTTCTATCCATTATCCATGGATGATGATGGCCCATTCTGACATGCACCATGCTCTATCCATTATCCCTGGATGATGATGGCCCATTGTAACATGTGCAGTGTTCTTTCCATTATCGATGGATGATGATGGCCCATTGTGACACGCACAGTGTTCTATCCCTTATCCCTGGGTGATGAAGGCCCATTGTGACATGCGCAGTGTTCTATCCATTATCCTTGGATGATGATGGCCCATTGTGACATGTGCAGTGTTCTATACATTATCCATGGATGATGATGGCCCATTGTGACATGCACCATGCTCTATCCATTATCCCTGGATGATGATGGCCCATTGTAACATGTGCAGTGTTCTATCCATTATCCATGGATGATGATGGCCCATTGTGACACGCACAGTGTTCTATCCCTTATCCCTGGGTGATGATGGCCCATTGTGACATGCACCATGTTCTATCCCTTATCCTTGGATGATGATGGCCCATTGTGACATGTGCAGTGTTCTATCCATTATCCATGGATGATGATGGCCCATTGTGACACGCACAGTGTTCTATCCCTTATCCCTGGATGATGATGGCCCATTGTGACATGCGCAGTGTTCTATCCATTATCCTTGGATGATGATGGCCCATTGTGACATGTGCAGTGTTCTATTCATTATCCATGGATGATGATGGCCCATTGTGACATGCACAATGTTCTGTCCATTATCCCTGGATGATGATGGCCCATTGTGACATGCACCATGTTCTCTCCATTATCCCTGGATGTTGATGGCCCATTCTATCCATTATCCCTGGATGATGATGGCCCATTGTGACATGTGCAGTGTTCTATACATTATCCCTGGATGATGATGGCCCATTGTGACATGTGCAGTGTTCTATCCATTATCCATGGATGATGATGGTCCATTGTGACACGCACAGTGTTCTATCCATTATCCTTGGATGATGATGGCCCATTGTGACATGGGCAGTGTTCTATAAATTATTCATGGATGATGATGGTCCATTGTGACACGCACAGTGTTCTATCCATTATCCTTGGATGATGATGGCCCATTGTGACATGCGCAGTGTTCTATCCATTATCCTTGGATGATGATGGCCCATTGTGACATGCGCAGTGTTCTATCCATTATCCTTGGATGATGATGGCCCATTGTGACATGTGCAGTGTTCTATCCATTATCCCTGGATGATGATGGCCCATTGTGACATGTGCAGTGTTCTATCAATTATCCATGGATTATGATGGCCCATTGTGACATGCACCATGTTCAATCTATTATCCCTGGATGATGATGGCCCATTGTGACATGCGCCATGTTCTATCCCTTATCCCTGGATGATGATTGCACATTGTGACATGTGCCATGTTCTATCCATTATCCCTGGATGATGATGGCCCATTGTGACATGTGCAGTGTTCTATTCATTATCCATGGATGATGATGGCCCATTGTGACACGCACAGTGTTCTATCCCATATCCCTGGATGATGATGGTCCATTGTGACATGCACCATGTTCTATCCCTTATCCTTGGATGATGATGGCCCATTGTGACATGTGCAGTGTTCTATCCATTATCCATGGATGATGATGGCCCATTGTGACACGCACAGTGTTCTATCCATTATCCCTGGATGATGATGGCCCATTGTGACTTGCACCATGTTCTATCCATTATCCTTTGATGATGATGGCCCATTGTGACATGTGCAGTGTTCTATTCATTATCCATGGATGATGATGGCCCATTGTGACACGCCCAGTGTTCTATCCCTTATCCCTGGATGATGATGGAGAATTGTAACATGAACCATGATCTATCCATTATCCCTAGATGATGATGGCCCATTGTGACATGCACAATGTTCTGTCCATTATCCCTGGATGATGATGGCCCATTGTGACATGCACCATGTTCTCTCCATTATCCCTGGATGTTGATGGCCCATTCTATCCATTATCCCTGGATGATGATGGCCCATTGTGACATATGCAGTGTTCTATACATTATCCCTGGATGATGATGGCCCATTGTGACATGTGCAGTGTTCTATCCATTATCCATGGATGATGATGTCCCATTGTGACACGCACAGTGTTCTATCCATTATCCCTGGATGATGATGGCCCATTGTGACATGCACCATGTTCTATCCATTATCCCTGTATGATGATGGCCCATTGTGACACGCACCATGTTCTATCCATTATCCCTGGATGTTGATGGCCCATTGTGACATGTGCAGTGTTCTATCCATTATCCCTGGATGATGATGGTCCATTGTGACACGCACAGTGTTTTATCCATTATCCCTGGATGATGATGGCCCATTGTGACATGCGCAGTGTTCTATCCATTATCCTTGGATGATGATGGCCCATTGTGACATGTGCAGTGTTCTATCCATTATCCATGTATGATGATGGCCCATTGTGACATGCACCATGCTCTATACATTATCCCTGGATGATGATGGCCCATTGTAACATGTGCAGTGTTCTATCCATTATCCATGGATGATGATGGCCCATTGTGACACGCACAGTGTTCTTTCCCTTATCCCTGGGTGATGATGGCCCATAGTGACACGCACAGTGTTCTATCCATTATCCCTGGATGATGATGGCCCATTGTGACATGCACCATGTTCTATCCATTATCCCTGTATGATGATGGCCCATTGTGACACGCACCATGTTCTATCCATTATCCCTGGATGTTGATGGCCCATTGTGACATGTGCAGTGTTCTATCCATTATCCCTGGATGATGATGGTCCATTGTGACACGCACAGTGTTTTATCCATTATCCCTGGATGATGATGGCCCATTGTGACATGCGCAGTGTTCTATCCATTATCCTTGGATGATGATGGCCCATTGTGACATGTGCAGTGTTCTATCCATTATCCATGGATGATGATGGCCCATTGTGACATGCACCATGCTCTATACATTATCCCTGGATGATGATGGCCCATTGTAACATGTGCAGTGTTCTATCCATTATCCATGGATGATGATGGCCCATTGTGACACGCACAGTGTTCTTTCCCTTATCCCTGGGTGATGATGGCCCATTGTGACACGCACAGTGTTCTATCCATTATCCCTGGGTGATGATGGCCCATTGTGACATGCGTAGTGTTCTATCCATTATCCCTGGATGATGATGGCCCATTGTGACATGCACCATGTTCTCTCCATTATCCCTGGATGATGATGGCCCATTGTGACATGTGCAGTGTTCTATCCATTATCCCTGGATGATGATGGCCCATTGTGACATGTGCAGTGTTCTATCCATTATCCATGGATGATGATGGCCCATTGTGACATGCACCATGTTCAATCTATTATCCCTGGATGATGATGGCCCATTGTGACATGTGCAGTGTTCTATCCATTATCCCTGGATGATGATGGCCCATTGTGACATGCGCAGTGTTCTATCCATTATCCCTGGATGATGATGGCCCATTGTGACATGCACCATGTTCTATCCATTATCCTTGGATGATGATGGCCCATTGTGACATGTGCAGTGTTCTATCCATTATCCATGGATGATGATGGCCCATTGTGACACGCACAGTGTTCTATCCCTTATCCCTGGATGATGATGGCCCATTGTGACATGCACCATGCTCTATCCATTATCCTTGGATGATGATGGCCCATTGTGACATGTGCAGTGTTCTATCCATTATCCATGGATGATGATGGCCCATTGTGACATGTGCAGTGTTCTATCCATTATCCCTGGATGATGATGGCCCATTGTGACATGTGCAGTGTTCTATCCATTATCCATGGATGATGATGGCCCATTGTGACATGCACAGTGTTCTATCCATTATCCCTGGATGATGATGGCCCATTGTGACATGTGCAGTGTTCTATCCATTATCCATGGATGATGATGGCCCATTGTGACACGCACAGTGTTCTATCCATTATCCCTGGATGATGATGGCCCATTGTGACATGCACAGTGTTCTATCCATTATCCTTGGATGATGATGGCCCATTGTGACATGCTGCAGTGTTCTATCCATTATCCATGGATGATGATGGCCCATTGTGACATGCACAGTGTTCTATCCATTATCCTTGGATGATGATGGCCCATTGTGACATGTGCAGTGTTCTATCCCTTATCCCTGGATGATGATGGCCCATTGTGACATGCACCATGTTCTATCCATTATCTCTGGATGATGATGGCCCATGGTGACATGCACCATGTTCTATCCATTATCCCTGGATGATGATCGGCCATTGTGACATGCAACATGTTCTCTCCATTATCCCTGGATGTTGATGGCCCATTTTATCCATTATCCCTGGATGATGATGGCCCATTGTGACATGTGCAGTGTTCTATCCATTATCCCTGGATGATGATGGCCCATTGTGACATGTGCAGTGTTCTATCCATTATCCCTGGATGATGATGGCCCATTGTGACATGTGCAGTGTTCTATCCATTATCCATGGATGATGATGGCCCATTGTGACACGCACAGTGTTCTATCCCTTATCCCTGGATGATGATGGCCCATTGTTACATGCACCATGTTCTAACCATTATCCCTGGATGATGATGGCCCATTGTGACATGCACCATGTTCTATCCATTATCCCTGGATGATGATGACCCAGTATGACATGCTCCATGTTCTATCCATTATCCCTGGAAGATGATGGCCCATTGTGACATGCACAATGTTCTGTCCATTATCCCTGGATGATGATGGCCCATTGTGACATGCACAGTGTTCTATCCATTATCCCTGGATGATGATGGCCCATTGTGACATGTTCAGTGTTCTATCCATTATCCCTGGATGATGATGGCCCATTGTGACATGAGCAGTGTTCTATCCATTATTCATGGATGATGATGGTCCATTGTGACACGCACAGTGTTTAATCCATTATCACTGGATGATGATGGTCCATTGTGACATGCGCAGTGTTCTATCCATTATCCTTGGATGATGATGGCCCATTGTGACATGTGCAGTGTTCTATACATTATCCATGTATGATGATGGCCCATTGTGACATGCACCATGCTCTATCCATTATCCCTGGATGATGATGGCCCATTGTAACATGTGCAGTGTTCTATCCATTATCCATGGATGATGATGGCCCATTGTGACACGCACAGTGTTCTATCCCTTATCCCTGGGTGAAGATGGCCCATTGTGACATGCGTAGTGTTCTATCCATTATCCCTGGATGATGATGGCCCATTGTGACATGTGTAGTGTTCTATCCATTATCCATGGATGATGATGGCCCATTGTGACATGCACCATGTTCAATCTATTATCCCTGGATGATGATGGCCCATTGTGACATGTGCAGTGTTCTATCCATTATCAATGGATGATGATGGCCCATTGTGATACGCACAGAGTGCTATCCCTTATCCCTGGATGATGATGGCCCATTGTGACATGCGCAGTGTTCTATCCATTATCCTTGGATGATGATGGCCCATTGTGACATGTGCAGTGTTCTATCCATTATCCATGGATGATGATGGCCCATTGTGACACGCACAGTGTTCAATCCCTTATCCCTGGATGATGATGGCCAATTGTGACATGCACCATGTTCTATCCATTATCTCTGGATGATGATGGCCCATGGTGACATGCACCATGTTCTATCCATTATCCATGGATGATGATCGGCCATTGTGACATGCGCAGTGTTCTATCCATTATCCCTGGATGTTGATGGCCCATTCTATCCATTATCCCTGGATGATGATGGCCCATTGTGACATGTACAGTGTTCTATCCATTATCCATGGATGATGATGGCCCATTGTGACACGCACAGTGTTCTATCCCTTATCCCTGGATGATGATGGCCCATTGTTACATGCACCATGTTCTATCCATTATCCCTGGATGATGATGGCCCATTGTGACATGCACCATGTTCTATCCATTATCCCTGGATGATGATGACCCAGTATGACATGCTCCATGTTCTATCCATTATCCCTGGATGATGATGACCCAGTATGACATGCACCGTGTTCTATCCATTATCCCTGGATAATGATGGCCCAGTATGACATGCACAGTGTTCTATCCATTATCCCTGGATGATGATGGCCCAGTATTTCATGCACCATGTTCTATCCATTATCACTGGATGATGATGGCCCAATATGACATGCACAGTGTTCTATCCATTATCACTGGATGATGATGGCCCAGTATGACATGCACCATATTCTATCCATTATCACTGGATGATGATGGCCCAATGTGACATGCACAGTGTTCTATCCCTTATCCCTGGATGATGATGGCCCATTGTGACATGCACCATGTTCTATCCATTATCCATGGATGATGATGGCCCATTGTGACATGTGCAGTGTTCTATCCATTATCCATGGATGATGATGGCCCATTGTGACATGCACAGTGTTCTATCCCTTATCCCTGGATGATGATGGCCGATTGTGACATGCGCAGTGTTCTATCCATTATCCTTGGATGATGATGGCCCATTGTGACACGCACAGAGTTCTATCCATTATCCCTGGATGATGATGACCCAGTATGACATGCACCATGTGCTATCCCTTATCCTTAGATGATGATGGCCCATTGTAACATGTGCAGTGTTCTATCCATTATCCATGGATGATGATGGCCCATTGTGACACACACAGTGTTCTATCCCTTATCCCTGGGTGAAGATGGCCCATTGTAACATGTGCAGTGTTCTATCCATTATCCATGGATGATGATGGCCCATTGTGACACGCACAGTGTTCTATCCCTTATACCTGGATGATGATGGCCCATTGTAACATGTGTAGTGTTCTATCCATTATCCATGGATGATGATGGCCCATTGTGACATGTGCAGTGTTCTATCCATTATCCATGGATGATGGTGGCCCATTGTGACACGCACAGTGTTCAATCCCTTATCCCTGGATGATGATGGCCAATTGTGACATGCACCATGTTCTATCCATTATCTCTGGATGATGATGGCCCATGGTGACATGCACCATGTTCTATCCATTATCCATGGATGATGATCGGCCATTGTGACATGCAACATGTTCTCTCCATTATCCCTGGATGTTGATGGCCCATTCTATCCATTATCCCTGGATGATGATGGACCATTGTGACATGTGCAGTGTTCTATCCATTATCCCTGGATGATGATGGCCCATAGTGACATGTGCAGTGTTCTATCCATTATCCATGGATGATGATGGCCCATTGTGACACGCACAGTGTTCTATCCCTTATCCCTGGATGATGATGGCCCATTGTTACATGCACCATGTTCTATCCATTATCCCTGGATGATGATGGCCCATTGTGACATGTGCAGTGTTCTATCCATTATCCATGGATGATGATGGCCCATTGTGACACGCACAGTGTGCTATCCCTTATCCCTGGATGATGATGGCCCATTGTGACATGCACAGTGTTCTATCCATTATCCTTGGATGATGATGGCCCATTGTGACATGCGCAGTGTTCTATCCATTATCCATGGATGATGATGGCCCATTGTGACATGTGCAGTGTTCTATCCATTATCCATGGATGATGATGGCCCATTGTGACACGCACAGTGTGCTATCCCTTATCCCTGGATGATGATGGCCCATTGTGACATGCACAGTGTTCTATCCATTATCCTTGGATGATGATGGCCCATTGTGACATCTGCAGTGTTCTATCCATTATCCATGGATGATGATGGCCCATTGTGACACGCACAGTGTTCTATCCCTTATCCCTGGATGATGATGGCCCATTGTGACATGCACCAGTGTTCTATCCATTATCTCTGGATGATGATGGCCCATTGTGACATGCACCATGTTCTATCCATTATCCCTGGATGATGATGTGCCCATTGTGACATGCAACATGTTCTCTCCATTATCCCTGGATGATGATGGCATGGCACCATGTTCTATCCATTATCCCTGGATGATGATGGCCCATTGTGACATGTGCAGTGTTCTATCCATTATCCCTGGATGATGATGGCCCATTGTGACATGCGCAGTGTTCTATCCATTATCCCTGGATGATGATGGCCCATTGTGACATGTGCAGTGTTCTATCCATTATCCATGGATGATGATGGCCCATTGTGACATGCACCATGCTCTATCCATTATCCCTGGATGATGATGGCCCATTGTAACATGTGCAGTGTTCTATCCATTATCCATGGATGATGATGGCCCATTGTGACACGCACAGTGTTCTATCCATTATCCCTGGATGATGATGGCCCATTGTGACATGCGCAGTGTTCTATCCATTATCCCTGGATGATGATGGCCCATTGTGACATGCACCATGTTCTCTCCATTATCCCTGGATGATGATGGCCCATTGTGACATGTGCAGTGTTCTATCCATTATCCCTGGATGATGATGGCCCATTGTGACATGTGTAGTGTTCTATCCATTATCCATGGATGATGATGGCCCATTGTGACATGCACCATGTTCAATCTATTATCCCTGGATGATGATGGCCCATTGTGACATGTGCAGTGTTCTATCCATTATCCATGGATGATGATGGCCCATTGTGACACGCACAGTGTTCTATCCATTATCCCTGGATGATGATGGCCCATTGTGACATGCGCAGTGTTCTATCCATTATCCTTGGATGATGATGGCCCATTGTGACATGTGCAGTGTTCTATCCATTATCCCTGGATGATGATGGCCCATTGTGACACGCACAGTGTTCTATCCATTATCCCTGGATGATGATGGCCCATTGTGACATGTGCAGTGTTCTATCCATTATCCCTGGATGATGATGGCCCATTGTGACATGCACAGTGTTCTATCCATTATCCTTGGATGATGATGGCCCATTGTGACATGTGCAGTGTTCTATCCATTATCCCTGGATGATGATGGCCCATTGTGACATGCACCATGTTCTATCCATTATCCCTGGATGATGATGGCCCATTGTGACACGCACAGTGTTCTATCCATTATCCCTGGATGATGATGGCCCATTGTGACATGCACAGTGTTCTATCCATTATCCATGGATGATGATGGCTCATTGTGACACGCACAGTGTTCTATCCATTATCCCTGGATGATGATGGCCCATTGTGACATGCACCATGTTCTATCCATTATCCCTGGATGATGATGGCCCATTGTGACATGCACCATGTTCTATCCATTATCCCTGGATGATGATGGCCCATTGTGACATGTGCAGTGTTCTATCCATTATCCTTGGATGATGATGGCCCATTGTGACACGCACAGTGTTCTATCCATTATCCCTGGATGATGATGGCCCATTGTGACATGCACCATGTTCTATCCATTATCCCTGGATGATGATGGCCCATTGTGACATGTGCAGTGTTCTATCCATTATCCATGGATGATGATGGCCCATTGTGACACGCACAGTGTTCTATCCCTTATCCCTGGATGATGATGGCCCATTGTGACATGTGCAGTGTTCTATCCATTATCCCTGGATGATGATGGCCCATTGTGACATGTGCAGTGTTCTATCCATTATCCCTGGATGATGATGGCCCATTGTGATATGCACAGTGTTCTATCCATTATCCTTGGATGATGATGGCCCATTGTGACATGCACCATGTTCTATCCCTTATCCTTGGATGATGATGGCCCATTGTGACATGCACCATGTTCTATCCATTATCCCTGGATGATGATGGCCCATTGTGACATGCACAGTGTTCTATCCATTATCCCTGGATGATGATGGCCCATTGTGACATGCACAGTGTTCTATCCATTATCCATGGATGATGATGGCTCATTGTGACATGCACAGTGTTCTATCCATTATCCCTGGATGATGATGGCCCATTGTGACATGCACCATGTTCTATCCATTATCCCTGGATGATGATGGCCCATTGTGACATGCACCATGTTCTATCCATTATCCCTGGATGATGATGGCCCATTGTGACACGCACAGTGTTCTATCCCTTATCCCTGGATGATGATGGCCCATTGTGACATGCGCAGTGTTCTATCCATTATCCCTGGATGATGATGGCCCATTGTGACATGTGCAGTGTTCTATCCATTATCCTTGGATGATGAAGGCACATTGTGACACGCACAGTGTTCTATCCCTTATCCCTGGATGATGATGGCCCATTGTGACATGTGCAGTGTTCTATCCATTATCCCTGGATGATGATGGCCCATTGTGACATGTGCAGTGTTCTATCCATTATCCATGGATGATGATGGCCCATTGTGACATGCACCATGTTCTATCCATTATCCCTGGATGATGATGGCCCATTGTGACATGTGCAGTGTTCTATCCATTATCCATGGATGATGATGGCCCATTGTGACACGCACAGTGTTCTATCCATTATCCATGGATGATGATGGCCCATTGTGACATGCGCAGTGTTCTATCCATTATCCCTGGATGATGATGGCCCATTGTGACATGCGCAGTGTTCTATCCATTATCCCTGGATGATGATGGCCCATTGTGACATGCACAGTGTTCTATCCATTATCCCTGGATGATGATGGCCCATTGTGACATGCGCAGTGTTCTATCCATTATCCTTGGATGATGATGGCCCATTGTGACACGCACAGTGTTCTATCCATTATCCCTGGATGATGATGGCCCATTGTGACATGTGCAGTGTTCTATCCATTATCCATGGATGATGATGGCCCATTGTGACACGCACAGTGTTCTATCCATTATCCCTGGATGATGATGGCCCATTGTGACATGCACCATGTTCTATCCCTTATCCTTGGATGATGATGGCCCATTGTGACATGTGCAGTGTTCTATCCATTATCCATGGATGATGATGGCCCATTGTGACACGCACAGTGATCTATCCCTTATCACTGGATGATAATGGCCCATTGTGTCATGCGCAGTGTTCTATCCATTATCCTTGGATGATGATGGCCCATTGTGACATGTGCAGTGTTCTATCCATTATCCCTGGATGATGATGGACCATTGTGACACGCACAGTGTTTTATCCATTATCCCTGGATGATGATGGCCCATTGTGACATGTGCAGTGTTCTATCCATTATCCCTGGATGATGATGGCCCATTGTGATATGCACAGTGTTCTATCCATTATCCTTGGATGATGATGGCCCATTGTGACATGTGCAGTGTTCTATCCATTATCCCTGGATGATGATGGCCCATTGTGACATGCACCATGTTCTATCCATTATCCCTGGATGATGATGGCCCATTGTGACACGCACAGTGTTCTATCCCTTATCCCTGCATGATGATGGCCCATTGTGACATGCACAGTGTTCTATCCATTATCCATGGATGATGATGGTTAATTGTGACACGCACAGTGTTTTATCCATTATCCCTGGATGATGATGGCCCATTGTGACATGCACCATGTTCTATCCATTATCCCTGGATGATGATGGCCCATTGTGACATGCACCATGTTCTATACATTATCCCTGGAAGATGATGGCCCATTGTGACATGTGCAGTGTTCTATCCATTATCCTTGGATGATGATGGCCCATTGTGACACGCACAGTGTTCTATCCATTATCCCTGGATGATGATGACCTAGTATGACATGCACCATGTTCTATCCCTTATCCTTAGATGATGATGGCCCATTGTGACATGTGCAGTGTTCTATCCATTATCCATGGATGATGATGGCCCATTGTTACACGCACAGTGTTCTATCCCTTATCACTGGATGATGATGGCCCATTGTGACATGTGCAGTGTTCTATCCATTATCCCTGGATGATGATGGCCCATTGTGACATGTGCAGTGTTCTATCCATTATCCATGGATGATGATGGCCCATTGTGACATGCACCATGTTCAATCTATTATCCCTGGATGATGATGGCCCATTGTGACATGTGCAGTGTTCTATCCATTATCCATGGATGATGATGGCCCATTGTGACACGCACAGTGTTCTATCCATTATCCCTGGATGATGATGGCCCATTGTGACACGCACAGTGTTCTATCCCTTATCCCTGGATGATGATGGCACATTGTGACATGCACCATGTTCTATCCATTATCCCTGGATGATGATGGCCCATTGTGACACGCACAGTGTTCTATCCCTTATCCCTGGATGATGATGGCCCATTGTGACATGCGCAGTGTTCTATCCATTATCCTTGGATGATGAAGGCCCATTGTGACAAGCACAGTGTTCTATCCCTTATCACTGGATGATGATCGCCCATTGTGACATGTGCAGTGTTCTATCCATTATCCCTGGATGATGATGGCCCATTGTGATATGCACAGTGTTCTATCCCTTATCCCTGGATGATGATGGCCCATTGTGACATGCACCATGTTCTATCCCTTATCCTTGGATGATGATGGCCCATTGTGACATGCACCATGTTCTATCCATTATCCCTGGATGATGATGGCCCATTGTGACACGCACAGTGTTCTATACCTTTTCCCTGGATGATGATGGCCCATTGTGACATGCACAGTGTTCTATCCATTATCCATGGATGATGATGGTTAATTGTGACACGCACAGTGTTTTATCCATTATCCCTGGATGATGATGGCCCATTGTGACATGCACCATGTTCTATCCATTATCCCTGGATGATGATGGCCCATTGTGACATGCACCATGTTCTATACATTATCCCTGGAAGATGATGGCCCATTGTGACACGCAAAGTGTTCTATCCCTTATCCCTGGATGATGATGGCCCATTGTGACATGCGCAGTGTTCTATCCATTATCCTTGGATGATGATGGCCCATTGTGACATGTGCAGTGTTCTATCCATTATCCTTGGATGATGAAGGCACATTGTGACACGCACAGTGTTCTATCCCTTATCCCTGGATGATGATGGCCCATTGTGACATGTGCAGTGTTCTATCCATTATCCCTGGATGATGATGGCCCATTGTGACATGTGCAGTGTTCTATCCATTATCCATGGATGATGATGGCCCATTGTGACATGCACCATGTTCAATCTATTATCCCTGGATGATGATGGCCCATTGTGACATGTGCAGTGTTCTATCCATTATCCATGGATGATGATGGCCCATTGTGACACGCACAGTGTTCTATCCATTATCCATGGATGATGATGGCCAATTGAGACACGCACAGTGTTCTATCCCTTATCCCTGGATGATGATGGCACATTGTGACACGCACAGTGTTCTATCCATTATCCCTGGATGATGATGGCCCATTGTGACACGCACAGTGTTCTATCCCTTATCCCTGGATGATGATGGCCCATTGTGACATGCGCAGTGTTCTATCCTTTATCCTTGGATGATGAAGGCCCATTGTGACACGCACAGTGTTCTATCCCTTATCCCTGGATGATGATGGCCCATTGTGACATGTGCAGTGTTCAATCCATTATCCATGGATGATGATGGCCCATTGTGACACGCACAGTGTTCTATCCCTTATCCCTGGATGATGATGGCCCATTGTGACATGCACCATGTTCTATCCCTTATCCTTGGATGATGATGGCCCATTGTGACATGTGCTCCATCCTGATGTGATGCCCATTCTATCCATTATCCATGGATGATGATGGCCCATTGTGACACGCACAGTGTTCTATCCATTATCACTGGATGATAATGGCCCATTGTGACATGCGCAGTGTTCTATCCATTATCCATGGATGATGATGGCCCATTGTGACACGCACAGTGTTCTATCCATTATCCCTGGATGATGATGGCCCATTGTGACATGCGCAGTGTTCTATCCATTATCCTTGGATGATGATGGCCCATTGTGACATGTGCAGTGTTCTATCCATTATCCATGGATGATGATGGCCCATTGTGACACGCACAGTGTTCTATCCATTATCCCTGGATGATGATGGCCCATTGTGACATGTGCAGTGTTCTATCCATTATCCATGGATGATGATGGCCCATTGTGACACGCACAGTGTTCTATCCATTATCCATGGATGATGATGGCCCATTGTGACACGCACAGTGTTCTATCCATTATCCCTGGATGATGATGGCCCATTGTGACATGCACAGTGTTCTATCCATTATCCCTGGATGATGATGGCCCATTGTGACACGCACAGTGTTCTATCCATTATCCCTGGATGATGATGGCCCATTGTAACATGTGCAGTGTTCTATCCATTATCCATGGATGATGATGGCCCATTGTGACATGCACCATGTTCAATCCATTATCCCTGGATGATGATGGCCCATTGTGACATGTGCAGTGTTCTATCCATTATCCATGGATGATGATGGCCCATTGTGACACGCACAGTGTTCTATCCATTATCCATGGATGATGATGGCCCATTGTGACACGCACAGTGTTCTATCCATTATCCCTGGATGATGATGGCACATTGTGACATGCACCATGTTCTATCCATTATCCCTGGATGATGATGGCCCATTGTGACACGCACAGTGTTCTATCCATTATCCCTGGATGATGATGGCCCATTGTGACATGTGCAGTGTTCTATCCATTATCCATGGATGATGATGGCCCATTGTGACACGCACAGTGTTCTATCCATTATCCCTGGATGATGATGGCCCATTGTGACATGCACCATGTTCTATCCATTATCCATGGATGATGATGGCCCATTGTGACACGCACAGTGTTCTATCCCTTATCACTGGATGATGATGGCCCATTGTGACATGCGCAGTGTTCTATCCATTATCCCTGGATGATGATGGCCCATTGTGACATGCACCATGTTCTCTCCATTATCCCTGGATGATGATGGCCCATTGTGACATGTGCAGTGTTCTATCCATTATCCATGGATGATGATGGCCCATTGTGACACGCACAGTGTTCTATCCCTTATCCCTGGATGATGATGGCCCATTGTGACATGCGCAGTGTTCTATCCATTATCCCTGGATGATGATGGCCCATTGTGACATGCACCATGTTCTATCCATTATCCCTGGATGATGATGGCCCATTGTGACACGCACAGTGTTCTATCCATTATCCCTGGATGATGATGGCCCATTGTGACATGCACCATGTTCTATCCATTATCCTTGGATGATGATGGCCCATTGTGACATGTGCAGTGTTCTATCCATTATCCATGGATGATGATGGCCCATTGTGACATGCACAGTGTTCTATCCATTATCCCTGGATGATGATGGCCCATTGTGACATGTGCAGTGTTCTATCCATTATCCATGGATGATGATGGCCCATTGTGACATGCACAGTGTTCTATCCATTATCCCTGGATGATGATGGCCCATTGTGACATGTGCAGTGTTCTATCCATTATCCCTGGATGATGATGGCCCATTGTGACATGCACAGTGTTCTATCCATTATCCCTGGATGATGATGGCCCATTGTGACATGTGCAGTGTTCTATCCATTATCCATGGATGATGATGGCCCATTGTGACATGCACAGTGTTCTATCCATTATCCCTGGATGATGATGGCCCATTGTGACATGCGCAGTGTTCTATCCATTATCCCTGGATGATGATGGCCCATTGTGACATGTGCAGTGTTCTATCCATTATCCATGGATGATGATGGCCCATTGTGACACGCACAGTGTTCTATCCCTTATCCCTGGATGATGATGGCCCATTGTGACATGCACCAGTGTTCTATCCATTATCTCTGGATGATGATGGCCCATTGTGACATGCACCAGTGTTCTATCCATTATCCCTGGATGATGATGGCCCATTGTGACATGCACCATGTTCTCTCCATTATCCCTGGATGTTGATGGCCCATTCTATCCATTATCCCTGGATGATGATGGCCCATTGTGACATGTGCAGTGTTCTATCCATTATCCCTGGATGATGATGGCCCATTGTGACATGTGCAGTGTTCTATCCATTATCCATGGATGATGATGGCCCATTGTGACATGCACCAGTGTTCTATCCATTATCCCTGGATGATGATGGCCCATTGTGACATGTGCAGTGTTCTATCCATTATCCATGGATGATGATGGCCCATTGTGACACGCACAGTGTTCTATCCATTATCCCTGGATGATGATGGCCCATTGTGACATGCGCAGTGTTCTATCCATTATCCCTGGATGATGATGGCCCATTGTGACATGCACCATGTTCTATCCATTATCCCTGGATGATGATGGCCCATTGTGACATGTGCAGTGTTCTATCCATTATCCCTGGATGATGATGGCCCATTGTGACATGTGCAGTGTTCTATCCATTATCCATGGATGATGATGGCCCATTGTGACATGCACCAGTGTTCTATCCATTATCCCTGGATGATGATGGCCCATTGTGACATGTGCAGTGTTCTATCCATTATCCATGGATGATGATGGCCCATTGTGACATGCACAGTGTTCTATCCATTATCCCTGGATGATGATGGCCCATTGTGACATGCGCAGTGTTCTATCCATTATCCCTGGATGATGATGGCCCATTGTGACATGTGCAGTGTTCTATCCATTATCCATGGATGATGATGGCCCATTGTGACATGCACCAGTGTTCTATCCATTATCCCTGGATGATGATGGCCCATTGTGACATGTGCAGTGTTCTATCCATTATCCATGGATGATGATGGCCCATTGTGACATGCACAGTGTTCTATCCATTATCCCTGGATGATGATGGCCCATTGTGACATGTGCAGTGTTCTATCCATTATCCCTGGATGATGATGGCCCATTGTGACATGCACAGTGTTCTATCCATTATCCATGGATGATGATGGCCCATTGTGACATGCACAGTGTTCTATCCATTATCCCTGGATGATGATGGCCCATTGTGACATGCACCATGTTCTATCCATTATCCCTGGATGATGATGGCCCATTGTGACACGCACAGTGTTCTATCCCTTATCCCTGGATGATGATGGCCCATTGTGACATGCGCAGTGTTCTATCCATTATCCATGGATGATGATGGCCCATTGTGACATGCACAGTGTTCTATCCATTATCCCTGGATGATGATGGCCCATTGTGACATGCACCAGTGTTCTATCCATTATCCCTGGATGATGATGGCCCATTGTGACATGCACCATGTTCTATCCATTATCCCTGGATGATGATGGCCCATTGTGACATGTGCAGTGTTCTATCCATTATCCCTGGATGATGATGGCCCATTGTGACACGCACAGTGTTCTATCCATTATCCCTGGATGATGATGGCCCATTGTGACATGCACCAGTGTTCTATCCATTATCCCTGGATGATGATGGCCCATTGTGACATGTGCAGTGTTCTATCCATTATCCATGGATGATGATGGCCCATTGTGACACGCACAGTGTTCTATCCATTATCCCTGGATGATGATGGCCCATTGTGACATGCGCAGTGTTCTATCCATTATCCCTGGATGATGATGGCCCATTGTGACATGCGCAGTGTTCTATCCATTATCCATGGATGATGATGGCCCATTGTGACATGCACCATGTTCTATCCATTATCCCTGGATGATGATGGCCCATTGTGACATGTGCAGTGTTCTATCCATTATCCATGGATGATGATGGCCCATTGTGACACGCACAGTGTTCTATCCATTATCCATGGATGATGATGGCCCATTGTGACATGCACAGTGTTCTATCCATTATCCCTGGATGATGATGGCCCATTGTGACATGCACCAGTGTTCTATCCATTATCCCTGGATGATGATGGCCCATTGTGACACGCACAGTGTTCTATCCATTATCCCTGGATGATGATGGCCCATTGTGACATGCGCAGTGTTCTATCCATTATCCATGGATGATGATGGCCCATTGTGACATGCACAGTGTTCTATCCATTATCCCTGGATGATGATGGCCCATTGTGACATGCGCAGTGTTCTATCCATTATCCTTGGATGATGATGGCCCATTGTGACACGCACAGTGTTCTATCCATTATCCCTGGATGATGATGGCCCATTGTGACATGCGCAGTGTTCTATCCATTATCCATGGATGATGATGGCCCATTGTGACATGCACAGTGTTCTATCCATTATCCCTGGATGATGATGGCCCATTGTGACATGCACCATGTTCTATCCATTATCCCTGGATGATGATGGCCCATTGTGACATGTGCCAGTGTTCTATCCATTATCCCTGGATGATGATGGCCCATTGTGACACGCACAGTGTTCTATCCATTATCCCTGGATGATGATGGCCCATTGTGACATGCGCAGTGTTCTATCCATTATCCCTGGATGATGATGGCCCATTGTGACATGCACAGTGTTCTATCCATTATCCCTGGATGATGATGGCCCATTGTGACATGCGCAGTGTTCTATCCATTATCCATGGATGATGATGGCCCATTGTGACATGTGCAGTGTTCTATCCATTATCCCTGGATGATGATGGCCCATTGTGACATGCACAGTGTTCTATCCATTATCCCTGGATGATGATGGCCCATTGTGACATGCACAGTGTTCTATCCATTATCCCTGGATGATGATGGCCCATTGTGACATGCACCATGTTCTATCCATTATCCCTGGATGATGATGGCCCATTGTGACATGCGCAGTGTTCTATCCATTATCCCTGGATGATGATGGCCCATTGTGACATGCGCCAGTGTTCTATCCATTATCCCTGGATGATGATGGCCCATTGTGACATGTGCAGTGTTCTATCCATTATCCCTGGATGATGATGGCCCATTGTGACATGTGCAGTGTTCTATCCATTATCCATGGATGATGATGGCCCATTGTGACATGCACAGTGTTCTATCCATTATCCCTGGATGATGATGGCCCATTGTGACATGCGCAGTGTTCTATCCATTATCCCTGGATGATGATGGCCCATTGTGACATGTGCAGTGTTCTATCCATTATCCATGGATGATGATGGCCCATTGTGACACGCACAGTGTTCTATCCCTTATCCCTGGATGATGATGGCCCGTTGTGACATGCGCAGTGTTCTATCCATTATCCTTGGATGATGAAGGCCCATTGTGACACGCACAGTGTTCTATCCATTATCCCTGGATGATGATGGCCCATTGTGACATGTGCAGTGTTCTATCCATTATCCATGGATGATGATGGCCCATTGTGACACGCACAGTGTTCTATCCCTTATCCCTGGATGATGATGGCCCATTGTGACATGCACCATGTTCTATACCATTATCCTTGGATGATGATGGCCCATTGTGACATGTGCAGTGTTCTATCCATTATCCATGGATGATGATGGCCCATTGTGACACGCACAGTGTTCTATCCATTATCACTGGATGATGATGGCCCATTGTGACATGTGCAGTGTTCTATCCCTTATCCCTGGATGATAATGGCCCATTGTGACATGCGCAGTGTTCTATCCATTATCCTTGGATGATGATGGCCCATTGTGACATGTGCAGTGTTCTATTCATTATCCATGGATGATGATGGCCCATTGTGACACGCACAGTGTTCTATCCCTTATCCCTGGATGATGATGGCCAATTGTGACATGAACCATGTTCTATCCATTATCCCTGGATGATGATGGCCCATTGTGACATGCACAATGTTCTGTCCATTATCCCTGGATGATGATGGCCCATTGTGACATGCACCATGTTCTCTACATTATCCCTGGATGTTGATGGCCCATTCTATCCATTATCCCTGGATGATGATGGCCCATTGTGACATGTGCAGTGTTCTATACATTATCCCTGGATGATGATGGCCCATTGTGACATGTGCAGTGTTCTATCCATTATCCATGGATGATGATGGTCCATTGTGACACGCACAGTGTTTTATCCATTATCCCTGGATAATGATGGCCCATTGTGACATGTGCAGTGTTCTATCCATTATTCATGGATGATGATGGCCCATTGTGACATGCACCATGCTCTATCCCTTATCCCTGGATGATGATGGCCCATTGTGACATGCGCAGTGTTCTATCCATTATCCTTGGATGATGATGGCCCATTGTGACATGTACAGTGTTCTATCCATTATCCCTGGATGATGATGGCCCATTGTGACACGCACAGTGTTCTATCCCTAATCCCTGGGTGATGATGGCCCATTGTGACATGCGCAGTGTTCTATCCATTATCCCTGGATGATGATGGCCCATTGTGACATGCACCATGTTCTCTCCATTATCCCTGGATGATGATGGCCCATTGTGACATGTGCAGTGTTCTATCCATTATCCCTGGATGATGATGGCCCATTGTGACATGTGCAGTGTTCTATCAATTATCCATGGATGATGATGGCCCATTGTGACATGCACCATGTTCAATCTATTATCCCTGGATGATGATGGCCCATTGTGACATGTGCAGTGTTCTATCCATTATCCATGGATGATGATGGCCCATTGTGACACGCACAGTGTTCTATCCCTTATCCCTGGAATATGATGGCACATTGTGACATGCGCCATGTTCTATCCATTATAACTGGATGATGATGGCCCATTGTGACATGTGCAGTGTTCTGTTCATTATCCATGGATGATGATGGCCCATTGTGACACGCACAGTGTTCTATCCCTTATCCCTGGATGATGATGGCCCATTGTGACATGCGCAGTGTTCTATCCATTATCCTTGGATGATGATGGCCCATTGTGACACGCACAGTGTTCTATCCATTATCCCTGGATGATGATGACCCAGTATGACTTGCACCATGTTCTATCCCTTATACTTAGATGATGATGGCCCATTGTGACATGTGCAGTGTTCTATCCATTATCCATGGATGATGATGGCCCATTGTGACACGCACAGTGTTCTATCCCTTATCCCTGGATGATGATGGCCCATTGTGACATGTGCAGTGTTCTATCCATTATCCATGGATGATGATGGCCCATTGTGACATGTGCAGTGTTCTATCCCTTATCCCTGGATGATGATGGCCCATTGTGACATGCGCAGTGTTCTATCCATTATCCTTGGATGATGATGGCCCATTGTGACACGCACAGTGTTCTATCCCTTATCCCTGGATGATGATGGCACATTGTGACATGTGCAGTGTTCTATCCATTATCCTTGGATGATGATGGCCCATTGTGACACACACAGTGTTCAATCCATTATCCCTGGATGATGATGACCCAGTATGATATGCACCATGTTCTATCCCTTATCCTTGGATGATGATGGCCCATTGTGACATGTGCAGTGTTCTATCCATTATCCATGGATGATGATGGCCCATTGTGACACGCACAGTGTTCTATCCCTTATCCCTGGATGATGATGGCCCATTGTGACATGTGCAGTGTTCTATCCATTATCCTTGGATGAGGATGGCCCATTGTGACATGTAAAGTGTTCTATCCATTATCCATGGATGATGATGGCCCATTGTGACACGCACAGTGTTCTATCCCTTATCACTGGATGATGATGGCCAATTGTGACATGCACCATGTTCTGTCCATTATCCCTGGATGATGATGGCACATTGTGACATGCACCATGTTCTCTCCATTATCCCTGGAGGTTGATGGCCCATTCTATCCATTATCCCTGGATGATGATGGCCCATTGTGACATGTGCAGTGTTCTATAAATTATCCCTGGATGATGATGGCCCATTGTGATATGTGCAGTGTTCTATCCATTATCCATGGATGATGATGGTCCATTGTGACACGCACAGTGTTTTATCCATTATCCCTGGATGATGATGGCCCATTGTGACATGCGCAGTGTTCTATCCATTATCCTTGGATGATGATGGCCTATTGTGACATGTGCAGTGTTCTATTCATTATCCATGGATGATGATGGCCCATTGTGACATGCACCATGCTCTATCCATTATCCCTGGATGATGATGGCCCATTGTAACAAGTACAGTGTTCTATCCATTATCCATGGATGATGATGGCCCATTGTGACATGCGCAGTGTGCTATCCCTTATCCCTGGGTGATGGTGGCCCATTGTGACATGCGCAGTGCTCTATCCATTGTCCATGGATGATGATGGCCCATTGTGACATGCACCATGTTCTCTCCATTATCCTTGGATGATGATGGCCCATTGTGACATGTGCAGTGTTCTATCCATTATCCATGGATGATGATGGCCCATTGTGACATGTGCAGTGTTCTATCCATTATCCCTGGATGATGATGGCCAATTATGACATGTGCAGTGTTCTATCAATTATCCATGGATGATGATGGCCCATTGTGACATGCACCATGTTCAATCTATTATCCCTGGATGATGATGGCCCATTGTGACATGTGCAGTGTTCTATCCATTATCCATGGATGATGATGGCCCATTGTGACACGCACAGTGTTCTATCCCTTATCCCTGGATGATGATGGCACATTGTGACATGCGCCATGTTCTATCCATTATCCTTGGATGATGATGGCCCATTGTGACACGCACAGTGTTCTATCCATTATCCCTGGATGATGATGGCCCATTGTAACAAGTACAGTGTTCTATCCATTATCCATGGATGATGATGGCCCATTGTGACACGCACAGTGTTCTATCCCTTATCCCTGGATGATGATGGCACATTGTGACATGCGCCATGTTCTATCCATTATCCTTGGATGATGATGGCCCATTGTGACACGCACAGTGTTCTATCCATTATCCCTGGATGATGATGGCCCATTGTGACATGTGCAGTGTTCTATCCATTATCCATGGATGATGATGGCCCATTGTGACACGCACAGTGTTCTATCCCTTATCCCTGGATGATGATGGCCCATTGTGACATGCGCAGTGTTCTATCCATTATCCTTGGATGATGATGGCCCATTGTGACACGCACAGTGTTCTATCCATTATCCCTGGATGATGATGGCCCATTGTAACAAGTACAGTGTTCTATCCATTATCCATGGATGATGATGGCACATTGTGACATGCGCCATGTTCTATCCATTATCCCTGGATGATGATGGCCCATTGTGACACGCACAGTGTTCTATCCATTATCCCTGGATGATGATGGCCCATTGTAACAAGTACAGTGTTCTATCCATTATCCATGGATGATGATGGCACATTGTGACATGCGCAGTGTTCTATCCCTTATCCCTGGGTGATGGTGGCCCATTGTGACATGCACAGTGTTCTATCCATTGTCCATGGATGATGATGGCCCATTGTGACATGCACCATTTTCTCTCCATTATCCCTGGATGATGATGGCCCATTGTGACATGTGCCGTGTTCTATCCATTATCCATGGATGATGATGGCCCATTGTGACATGTGCAGTGTTCTATCCATTATCCCTGGATGATGATGGCCCATTGTGACATGTGCAGTGTTCTATCAATTATCCATGGATGATGATGGCCCATTGTGACATGCAACATGTTCAATCTATTATCCCTGGATGATGATGGCCCATTGTGACATGTGCAGTGTTCTATCCATTATCCATGGATGATGATGGCCCATTGTGACATGCACCATGTTCTATCCATTATCCCTGGACGATGATGGCCCATTGTGACATGTGCAGTGTTCTATCCATTATCCCTGGATGATGATGGCCCATTGTGACATGTGCAGTGTTCTATCCATTATCCCTGGATGATGATGGCCCATTGTGACATGTGCAGTGTTCTATCAATTATCCATGGATGATGATGGCCCATTGTGACATGCACCATGTTCTATCCATTATCCCTGGGTGATGATGGCCCATTGTGACATGCACCATGTTCTATCCATTATCCCTGGATGATGATGGCCCATTGTGACACGCACAGTGTTCTATCCCTTATCCCTGGATGATGATGGCCCGTTGTGACATGCGCAGTGTTCTATCCATTACCCTTGGATGATGAAGGCCCATTGAGACACGCACAGTGTTCTATCCCTTATCCCTGGATGATGATGGCCCATTGTGACATGTGCAGTGTTCTATCCATTATCCATGGATGATGATGGCCCATTGTGACACGCACCATGTTCTATCCATTATCTCTGGATGATGATGGCCCATTGTGACATGCACCATGTTCTATCCATTATCCCTGGATGATGATGGCCCATTGTGACATGCACCATGTTCTCTCCATTATCCCTGGATGTTGATGGCCCATTCTATCCATTATCCCTGGATGATGATGGCCCATTGTGACATGTGCAGTGTTCTATCCATTATCCCTGGATGATGATGGCCCATTGTGACATGTGCAGTGTTCTATCCATTATCCATGGATGATGATGGCCCATTGTGACACGCACAGTGTTCTATCCATTATCCCTGGATGATGATGGCCCATTGTGACATGCGCAGTGTTCTATCCATTATCCATGGATGATGATGGCCCATTGTGACATGTGCCAGTGTTCTATCCATTATCCATGGATGATGATGGCCCATTGTGACATGCACCAGTGTTCTATCCATTATCCCTGGATGATGATGGCCCATTGTGACATGCACAGTGTTCTATCCATTATCCCTGGATGATGATGGCCCATTGTGACATGCGCAGTGTTCTATCCATTATCCTTGGATGATGATGGCCCATTGTGACACGCACAGTGTTCTATCCATTATCCCTGGATGATGATGGCCCATTGTGACATGCACCAGTGTTCTATCCATTATCCTTGGATGATGATGGCCCATTGTGACATGTGCAGTGTTCTATCCATTATCCATGGATGATGATGGCCCATTGTGACACGCACAGTGTTCTATCCATTATCCCTGGATGATGATGGCCCATTGTGACATGCGCAGTGTTCTATCCATTATCCCTGGATGATGATGGCCCATTGTGACATGTACAGTGTTCTATCCATTATCCATGGATGATGATGGCCCATTGTGACATGCACCAGTGTTCTATCCATTATCCCTGGATGATGATGGCCCATTGTGACATGCACAGTGTTCTATCCATTATCCCTGGATGATGATGGCCCATTGTGACATGTGCAGTGTTCTATCCATTATCCATGGATGATGATGGCCCATTGTGACATGCACAGTGTTCTATCCATTATCCCTGGATGATGATGGCCCATTGTGACATGCACCAGTGTTCTATCCATTATCCCTGGATGATGATGGCCCATTGTGACATGTACAGTGTTCTATCCATTATCCCTGGATGATGATGGCCCATTGTGACATGCACAGTGTTCTATCCATTATCCCTGGATGATGATGGCCCATTGTGACATGCGCAGTGTTCTATCCATTATCCCTGGATGATGATGGCCCATTGTGACATGCGCAGTGTTCTATCCATTATCCCTGGATGATGATGGCCCATTGTGACATGTGCAGTGTTCTATCCATTATCCCTGGATGATGATGGCCCATTGTGACATGCACAGTGTTCTATCCATTATCCCTGGATGATGATGGCCCATTGTGACATGCGCAGTGTTCTATCCATTATCCTTGGATGATGATGGCCCATTGTGACATGTGCAGTGTTCTATCCATTATCCATGGATGATGATGGCCCATTGTGACATGCGCAGTGTTCTATCCATTATCCCTGGATGATGATGGCCCATTGTGACATGCGCAGTGTTCTATCCATTATCCCTGGATGATGATGGCCCATTGTGACATGTGCAGTGTTCTATCCATTATCCATGGATGATGATGGCCCATTGTGACACGCACAGTGTTCTATCCATTATCCCTGGATGATGATGGCCCATTGTGACATGCACCATGTTCTATCCATTATCCCTGGATGATGATGGCCCATTGTGACATGCACAGTGTTCTGTCCATTATCCCTGGATGATGATGGCCCATTGTGACATGCACCATGTTCTCTCCATTATCCCTGGATGTTGATGGCCCATTCTATCCATTATCCCTGGATGATGATGGCCCATTGTGACATGTGCAGTGTTCTATCCATTATCCCTGGATGATGATGGCCCATTGTGACATGTGCAGTGTTCTATCCATTATCCATGGATGATGATGGCCCATTGTGACACGCACAGTGTTCTATCCATTATCCCTGGATGATGATGGCCCATTGTGACATGTGCAGTGTTCTATCCATTATCCATGGATGATGATGGCCCATTGTGACATGCACAGTGTTCTATCCCTTATCCCTGGATGATGATGGCCCATTGTGACATGCGCAGTGTTCTATCCATTATCCCTGGATGATGATGGCCCATTGTGACACGTACAGTGTTCTATCCATTATCCATGGATGATGATGGCCCATTGTGACATGCGCAGTGTTCTATCCCTTATCCCTGGGTGATGATGGCCCATTGTGACATGCGCAGTGTTCTATCCATTATCCATGGATGATGATGGCCCATTGTGACATGCACCATGTTCTCTCCATTATCCCTGGATGATGATGGCCCATTGTGACATGTGCAGTGTTCTATCCATTATCCCTGGATGATGATGGCCCATTGTGACATGTGCAGTGTTCTATCCATTATCCATGGATGATGATGGCCCATTGTGACATGCACCATGTTCAATCTATTATCCCTGGATGATGATGGCCCATTGTGACATGTGCAGTGTTCTATCCATTATCCATGGATGATGATGGCCCATTGTGACATGCACCAGTGTTCTATCCATTATCCCTGGATGATGATGGCCCATTGTGACATGCGCCAGTGTTCTATCCATTATCCCTGGATGATGATGGCCCATTGTGACATGTGCAGTGTTCTATCCATTATCCATGGATGATGATGGCCCATTGTGACATGCACAGTGTTCTATCCATTATCCCTGGATGATGATGGCCCATTGTGACATGCGCAGTGTTCTATCCATTATCCCTGGATGATGATGGCCCATTGTGACATGCACCAGTGTTCTATCCATTATCCCTGGATGATGATGGCCCATTGTGACATGCACCATGTTCTATCCATTATCCTTGGATGATGATGGCCCATTGTGACATGTGCAGTGTTCTATCCATTATCCATGGATGATGATGGCCCATTGTGACACGCACAGTGTTCTATCCATTATCCCTGGATGATGATGGCCCA
>JAKVIS010000721.1:0-54180 GCA_033119425.1 Bufotes viridis | reverse complement strand
CACTGTTAGTTTTATTATCGCGATAATACAACTATTCAAGAATCGTGTACGTGCGTCTGTACGTGTGTGCGTTACCTCGGATCGGATCGAGAGAGTTGAGAGTGGAGATTGGTGACTGTCCCAGCGATTATGGCGAAAAGTAATTTCTCTAAAGAAGAGCTGGATTTCTTAATAACTGTAAGTAAAAAGTAATTGAACTTAGTTAGTGTGTAATTCAGTAATGTGATTTAAACTTATTAATGATTTTTATTAGCCAAGAAGCCTGCAGGCCTTCACTGATCTCATAACAGCCTTACACTGTCACATGTCCTACTGCTTGGTGACATAAACTCATCACACAGGCTTTAGCAGACTGCACAACTACATGAGTGATTAGTGAAAGACACTGTTAAAGGGGTGGCAATGTTCAAGTCACTTTTAAAGGGATGACGATGTTCAAGTCACTTTTAAAGGGATGGCGATGTTCAAGTCACTTTTAAAGGGGCGGCAATATTCAAGTCACTTTTAAAGGGATCGCAATGTTCAAGTCACTTTTAAAGGGATGGCGATGTTCAAGTGACTTTTAAAGGGGCGGCAATATTCAAGTCACTTTTAAAGGGATCGCAATGTTCAAGTCACTTTTAAAGGGATGGCGATGTTCAAGTCAGTTTTAAAGGGATGGCGATGTTCAAGTCACTTTTAAAGGGCGGCAATGTTCAAGTCAATTTTAAAGGGGCGGCAATGTTCAAGTCACTTTTAAAGGGATGGCGAATTGGCGATGTTCAAGTCAGTTTTAAAGGGATGGCGATGTTCAAGTCACTTTTAAAGGGGCTGCAGTGTTCAAGTCAATTTTAAAGGGCGGCAATGTTCAAGTCACTTTTAAAGGGATGGCGAATTGGCGATGTTCAAGTCAGTTTTAAAGGGATGGCGATGTTCAAGTCACTTTTAAAGGGGCTGCAGTGTTCAAGTCACTTTTAAAGGGGCGGCAATGTTCAAGTCACTTTTAAAGGGATGGCGATGTTCTACTCTTTGACTGTTTTGATATTAAATGTTATTTTGATGGTTCTTATGACTATGATAACTAATAATTGTATTTTAGAACTGTGGGATTACATGATTTAATTGTTATCTTGCAGGAAATGTTGGAGAAGGGGTACGACCGCAGCAGGTCAAGGGGCGAAAAGCAGGCCATAGTGCGGAGAATTGCTTTCCATCTGTGGCAGAAGAATGGGTGCACTCATCGGAAGGATGCGATTCTAAAAAGTGGTCAGATCTGAAGCGCCACCGGATGGATCTGATCACTAAGATCCGAGATAAATCTCTTCCAGGTACAATACTTATTTGCATAACTGAGCAGATAGATAACACAATATGTTGGTGAGAGAAATAAGTATTTTTTAACCCTTTACAATAAATCACTTAGTACAGTGGTATTGAACTGATGGGAAAGGGTGCTAAAAGTGGCAATATGAGACCTCTTTCTGGGCCACATATGTTTTTTGACTTTACACAGTTGACTTTGGCCCCTGAAGCTTGTCCAAACTCCTCGCACGTCTGGACGAGTGTAGACAACAAGCATCGATCAGGACAATTATTCCACATGCCCAAATGAAGTCATAGACTCGAATCACTCTTGTTCCCTGGGGAGTGGCCCAACACCCAATAGCAGCAGTGAGTTGAAGCTGAACTTAATCAACGATGCTTAAAGGCAGAGTTCCGGGGGTACCCACAGGGTCCTGGGCCGGCAGGTCAAGGCAGACACTGATGATACTACACTTGATCTAAGCCAAAAGGAGAAGAAAGATAGGTGTAGTTAATTATTATGCCATCCAGACACTACCATAGATTAATTTGTGTACCCTTAACTGTAATTTGGCTTTACTTGTTTATCTTGCATTTTTAAAAAATTTGGTCATCATCATCATTACAGATGCTCCGCTTCCCAAAGTGAGAGCCAAGCTCTCTAAAAAGAAGAAGGTGGTGGAGGTGGAGACAGACCACTCGGACGAGCAGGAAGAGGCAGGGCCATCAGGCTATCGGGCCCATAGCCCACCTGCTGCAGTGGAGGAGGGTGATGACTCTGAGGAGGCAGAAGAGGAGATGGTCACTACCTCCGACAAGAAGGTAAATGGATGATGTGGATATTTTTATTTATTCAGTGTCCCAGAAAGCTAATGTTACGGGTGGGAGTACTGATTTCCATAACGTATCTAACTGCCACATCCATTTTTGGAAGTACGATATAACAAGCATGCAATATATAAATTTTTCTAAGAATATATTTTAACAAACTATATTATTTTTTTAAATGAAGAAAATATAATAAAACAGGCAACAAATAAAGTACAACACCTAACAGTAATATAAAAAATAAACACTAAAAAGTAATTGATCAACATCAAAACCATTAACGTAACTACTAAGTCAATAACCCAAAACTAAAAGGAACTATTATTAATCCTACCTAAACCAATATATAACAGATTTACATAGTAACATAGTATATAAGACCGAAAAAGACATTTGTCCATCCAGTTCGGCCTGTTTCCTACAAGTTGATCCAGAGGAAGGCAAAAACCCTGTGAGGCAGAAGCCAATTTTCCTCACATAAGGGGAAAAAAATTCCTTCCCGACTCCAATCAGGCAATCAGAATAACTCCCTGGATCAACGACCCTCTCTAGTAGCTATAGCCTGTAATATTATTACACTCCAGAAATAAATCCAGTCCCCTCTTGAATTCCTTTATTGTACTCACCATCACCACCTCCTCAGGCAGAGAGTTCCATAGTCTCACTGCTCTTACAGTGAAGAATCCTTTTCTATGTTTGTGTACAATACAAACCTTCTTTCCTCCAGACGCAGAGGATGTCCCCTTGTCACAGTCACAGTCCTGGGGATAAATAGATGATGGGACAGATCTCTGTACTGACCCCTGATATATTTATACATAGTTATTAGATCTCCCCTCAGTCGTCTTTTTTCTAAAGTGAATAACCCTAATTTTGATAACCTTTTACGGTACTGTAGATCCCTCATTCCAGTTATTACTTTAGTTGCCCTCCTCTGAACCCTCTCCAGCTCTGCTATGTCTGTCTTGTTCACAGGAGCCCAGAACTGTACACAGTACTCCATGTGTGGTCTAACCAGTGATTTTCAAGAAAAAATATCATCTCAGCTTTATATAACAATTAATGATTGTATTTTAATGTACATTTCAAATTTTATTTCATTTATTTTACAGCTGACAACATCATGTTAAAAAAATAAAAATAATGCGAAGGAAGCACCAGCTGCGAATGCAGCAGTTCAGGGAGCAGCAAACCAGGAAGATGAGGCAGCTCAAGATGCAGTTCTCCCACCAAATGCGAGCCATGGAGGAGGCTCATCTTAAGGACATCGATGATCTGCTGGAGGAGCAGAGAAAATTTAAAAATTACCCTAATTTTTTTGGTTATTTATATATTTATGTTAAAAATAATTCTATTTTGTTAAAGATTATTTTATAAAACTATAATGTTAAATCAAATTTATTGCGTTTTGTTTGATTGGAAACAAAGGGTACAGATAGTGTTGCCCATATTAATAATTATTTTTCATTACTGTAATCTTTCAAGGGTTTCAAGTTCAACTGGTTTATGTGCTAGATCTGGTAAGGTTTTTGGTAAGGCTGTAAAACACACCCGGAAGGGCTAGAGGGCTGCAAAAGGCAGCAAAATGTAGGTAAATCCCCTGCAAACAAATGTAGATAGGGAAATGATGAGTTAACATAAAATAAATAAAAATTAAACAATATTAATTGGAGTGAGGTCCCATAGCACAGAATCAGGCTTCAAGTCACCCACCAATGGAGAAGGTCACTTACTATTATTTCGACCCCAGCACCCAGACAAAGGAGAGAGGTCCCACAGCAGAGAATCTGGCATCATATCAACCACCACAGGAGTAGGCCACCATTTAGTTACTTTGACCCCTTCACCCAGACAGAGGAGAGAGGTCCCACAGCAGAGAATCAGGCATCATATCAACCACCACAGGAGTAGGCCACCATTTAGTTACTTTGACCCCTTCACCCAGACAGAGGAGAGAGGTCCCACAGCAGAGAATCAGGCATCATATCAACCACCACAGGAGTAGGCCACCATTTAGTTACTTTGACCCCTTCACCCAGACAGAGGAGAGAGGTCCCACAGCAGAGAATCAGGCATAATATCAACCACCACAGGAGTAGGCCACCATTTATTTACTTTGACCCCTTCACCCAGACAGAGGAGAGAGGCCCAACAGCAGAGAAACAGGCATCATATCAACCACCACAGGAGTAGGCCACCATTTATTAACTTTGACCCCTTCACCCAGACAGAGGAGAGCGGTCCCACAGCAGAGAATCAGGCATCATATCAACCACCACAGGAGTAGGCCACCATTTATTAACTTTGAACCCTTCACCCAGACAGAGGAGAGAGGCCCCACAGCAGAGAATCAGGCATCATATCAACCACCACAGGAGTAGGCCACCATTTAGTTACTTTGACCCCTTCACCCAGACAGAGGAGAGAGGTCCCACAGCAGAGAATCAGGCATCATATCAACCACCACAGGAGTAGGCCACCATTTAGTTACTTTGACCCCTTCACCCAGACAGAGGAGAGAGGTCCCACAGCAGAGAATCAGGCATCATATCAACCACCACAGGAGTAGGCCATCATTTAGTTACTCTGACCCCTTCACCCAGACAGAGGAGAGAGGTCCCACAGCAGAGAATCAGGCATCATATCAACCACCACAGGAGTAGGCCACCATTTAGTTACTTTGACCCCTTCACCCAGACAGAGGAGAGAGGTCCCACAGCAGAGAATCAGGCATCATATCAACCACCACAGGAGTAGGCCACCATTTATTTACTTTGACCCCTTCACCCAGACAGAGGAGAGAGGCCCCACAGCAGAGAATCAGGCATCATATCAACCACCACAGGAGTAGGCCACCATTTAGTTAACTTTGACCCCTTCACCCAGACAGAGGAGAGAGGTCCCACAGCAGAGAATCAGGCATCATATCAACCACCACAGGAGTAGGCCACCATTTAGTTAACTTTGACCCCTTCACCCAGACAGAGGAGAGAGGTCCCACAGCAGAGAATCAGGCATCATATCAACCACCACAGGAGTAGGCCACCATTTAGTTACTTTGACCCCTTCACCCAGACAGAGGAGAGAGGTCCCACAGCAGAGAATCAGGCATCATATCAACCACTCACAGGAGTAGGCCACCATTTATTTACTTTGACCCCTTCACCCAGACAGAGGAGAGAGGCCCCACAGCAGAGAATCAGGCATCATATCAACCACCACAGGAGTAGGCCACCATTTATTAACTTTGACCCCTTCACCCAGACAGAGGAGAGAGGTCCCACAGCAGAGAATCAGGCATCATATCAACCACCACAGGAGTAGGCCACCATTTAGTTAACTTTGACCCCTTCACCCAGACAGAGGAGAGAGGCCCCACAGCAGAGAATCAGGCATCATATCAACCACTCACAGGAGTAGGCCACCATTTAGTTACTTTGACCCCTTCACCCAGACAGAGGAGAGAGGTCCCACAGCAGAGAATCAGGCATCATATCAACCACCACAGGAGTAGGCCACCATTTAGTTACTTTGACCCTTCACCCAGACAGAGGAGAGAGGTCCCACAGCAGAGAATCAGGCATCATATCAACCACCACAGGAGTAGGCCACCATTTAGTTACTTTGACCCCTTCACCCAGACAGAGGAGAGAGGTCCCACAGCAGAGAATCAGGCATCATATCAACCACCACAGGAGTAGGCCACCATTTATTTACTTTGACCCCTTCACCCAGACAGAGGAGAGAGGCCCCACAGCAGAGAATCAGGCATCATATCAACCACCACAGGAGTAGGCCACCATTTATTAACTTTGACCCCTTCACCCAGACAGAGGAGATAGGCCACACAGCACATATTCAGGCATCATATCAACCACCACAGGAGTAGGCCACCATTTAGTTACTTTGACCCCTTCACCCAGACAGAGGAGAGAGGCCCCACAGCACATATTCAGGCATCATATCAACCACCGCAAGAGAAGGACAATTTTAGATACTTTGACCCCTGCACCGAGGAAGAGGAGAGAGGTTCCACAGCAGAGAATCAGGCATAATATCAATCACCACAGGAGAAGCCACCATAAAGTTACTTTGACCCTTTCACCCAGACAGAGGAGAGAGGCCACACAGCACATATTCAGGCATCATATCACACACCACAGGAGAAGGCCTCTTTCAGTGACTTAGGCCTTTGGACCCAGACAGAGGAGAGAGGTCAGAGATTAGCTTCATATCCCCCAGCACAGCAGAAGAATGCTTTATTTGACTTAGGCCTCAGCACCCAGACAGAGGACAGAGGTAGCATGGCAGAGGTTATGGCTTTATGTCACCCGATAGTTTAACAGGCCACTTTCATCTAGTTAGGCCCCGGCGCCCAGACAGAGGAGAGTTTCATTCAACTGTGGGTTACATAAAATTTGTATTAAATAAAGAAGTGGCCCGTAGTACAACAAGACATGTTTTAGGCAGTTATTAAGGACTACTCTGCACAAGGGAGGGACAGGTCCTGTGGGATCCATGCCTGGTTCATCTTTATGAACGCCAGCTTGTCCACATTGGCTGTGGACAGGCGGCTGCGCTTGTCAGTAATGACGCCCCGCCGTGCTGAATACGCGTCTCTGATAAAACGCTGCTGCCGGGCAGGAAAGCACCTCCAAGGCATAACATGCTAACTCTGGCCACGTGGACAATTTTGAAACCCAGAAGTTGAATGGGGCCGAACCGTCCGTCAGTACGTGGAGGGGTGTGCAGACATACTGTTCAACCATGTTAGTGAAATGCTGCCTCCTGCTAACACGCTCCGTATCAGGTGGTGGGGCAGTTAGCTGTGGCGTGGAGACAAAACTTGTCCACATTTCTGCCATGCTAACCCTGCCCTCAGAGGAGCTGGCCGTGATACTGCTGCGTGGGCGACCTCTAGCTCCTCCTCTGCCTTGGCCTTGGCCTTCCACCTGTTCCCCTGTGACAGCTGGGAATGCTCTCAGGAGCGCGTCTACCAGCGTGCGCTTGTACTCGCGCATCTTCCTATCACGCTCCAGTGCAGGAAGTAAAGTGGGCACATTGTCTTTGTACCGGGATCCAGCAGGGTGGCCACCCAGTAGTCAGCACACGTTAAAATGTGGGCAACTCTGCTGTCGTTGCGCAGGCACTGCAGCATGTAATCGCTCATGTGTGCCAGGCTCCCCAGAGGTAAGGACAAGCTGTCCTCTGTGGGAGGCGATCGTCATCGTCCACCGTATCCCCCCAGCCACGCACTCAGTGATGGGCCTGAGCTGTGTGGGCTGCCACCCTGCTGTGAACCTGCTTCATCCTCGTCCTCCTCCACCTCCTCCTCATCCTCCTCGTCCTCCATTAGAGTGCCTTGGCTGGCGACTCTGTGAACCTGCCCTCTGCTGCTTCAAAAACCTCCCTCTGAGCTACTTCTAACAGACTGGCCTGAAAGTCTTAGAAACGAGCCCCTCCTCCTCCTCCTCCTCCACCTGGGCCACCTCCTCTTCCATCATTGCCCTAAGCGTTTTCTCTAGGAGACATAGAATTGGTATTGTAACGCTGATAACAGTGTCATCGCCACTGGCCATTTTGGTGGAGTACTCAAAGCAGTGCAGCAGGGCACACAGGTCTCGCATGGAGGCCCAATCATTGGTGGTGAAGTGGTGCCGCTCCGCAGTACGACTGACGCGAGCGTGCTGCAGCTGAAACTCCACTATGGCCTGCTGCTGCTCGCACAGTCTCTCCAGCATGTGCAAGGTGGAGTTCCACCGGGTGGGCACGCCGCATATGAGGCGGTGAGCGGGAAGGCCGAAGTTCCGCTGTAGCGCAGACAGGCGAGCAGCGGCAGGATGTGAACGCCGGAAGCGCGCACAGACGGCCCGCACTTTATGCAGCAGCTCTGACATGTTGGGGTAGTGGTGAATGAACCTCTGCACCACCAAATTCAGCACATGCGCCAGGCAAGGGATGTGCGTCAAACCGGCTAGTCCCAGAGCTGCCACGAGATTTCGCCCATTATCGCATACCACCAGGCCTGGCTTGAGGCCCACCGGCAGCAACCACTCGTCCGTCTGTTGTTCAATACCCCGCCACAACTCCTGCGCGGTGTGGGGCCTGTCCCCCAAACATAAGAGTTTCAGAATGGCCTGCTGACGTTACCCCGGGCTGTGCTGAAGTTGGTGGTGAAGGTGTGTGGCTGACAGGAGGAGCTGGTGAAAGCAGAGGAGGAGGAGAAAGCCGAGTAGGAGGAGGAGGCTACAGGAGGCAGAGAATGATGCCCTGCGATCCTAGGTGGCGGAAGGACGTGCGCCAAGGAACTCTCCGCCTGGGGCCCAGCCGCCACTACATTCACCCAGTGTGCAGTTAGTGAGATATAGCGTCCTTGGTCAGTAGCTTACTGGTCCACCTATCTGTGGTTAGGTGGACCTTGCCACAAATGGCGTTGCGCAGTGCACACTTGATTTTATCGGACACTTGCATGTGCAGGGAAGGCACGGCTGTCTTGGAGAAGTAGTGGCGGCTGGGAACCACATACTGGGGGACAGCCATGGCCATCAGCTGTTTGAAGCTGTCTGTGTCCACTCAGCCGAATGACAGCATTTCAAAGGCCAGTAGTTTAGAAATGCTGGCATTCAGGCCAAGGGCTCGAGGGTGACTCGGTGGGATTTGCGCTTCCTCTCAAAGGTTTGAGAGATGGAGAGCTGAACGCTGCTGTGTGAAATAGTGGAGACGCAAGGTGTCGGTGGCGGTGGTGGTGTCGGTGGCACATCCTCTGTTTGCTGCTCGGCAGGTGGCAACATTCCTCTCGAGGCGGAAGCCGAGGCAGCAGCGGTAGAGGGAGCAGGGGAGCCTGAGCGGGTTCCTTGTTTTTGAGGTGCACTCCACTGCAGTTCATGCTTTGCATGTAGATGCCTGATCATGCAGGTGGTGCTCAGGTTAAGAACGCAATGCCTCGCCTCAGGGTCTGATGGCACAGCGTGCAAACCACTCTGGTCTTGTCCTCAGCACATTGTTTGAAGAAGTGCCATGCCAGGGAACTCCTTGAAGATGCCTTTGGGGTGCTGGGTCCCTGTTGGCACTGGCCAATCAGCAGGCGAACTCTCTGGACGGCGGGTGTTCTGATTTTGCCCCCTGCTTCCTCTTTGGCTTCGCTGTTGTCTCGGTCTCACCACTGCCTCTTCCTCTGAACTATTTAGGTATGTCTTCCACCGCTAGGGAAGGGCTAGGTGGACGCCCCTGGGAACCCCTGCCAGCAGAGTCTTCAAACAGAAGAAGAGACTGCTGCATAACTTGAGGCTCGGACAGTTTCCCTGATATGCATGGGGGTGATGTGACAGACTGATGGGCTTGGTTTTCCGGTGCCACCTGTGCGCTTTCCGCAGAAGACTGGGCGGAAGACAATGTGAACGTGCTGGAAGCACTGTCGGCCACCCAATCGACTAATGCCTGTACCTGCTCAGGCCTTACCATCCTCATAACGGCATTCGGCCCCACCAAATATCGCTGTAAATTCTGCCGGCTACTTGAGGGAGTTGGTTCACTACTTTGTGCCCCTGAGGCCGAACGGCCACGTCCTCTGCCAGCAACAGAGACTCCACGGACCCCACCACGACCGCGTCCTCGTCCCTTAATAGAATGTTTTCTCATTGTTGCGATTCAACTCGCACCACAATAAAATATATTATTTTTAGCCCCAAAATTCCCACACTGGAAGATATAATTCCTTTTTACGCTATAAATTACAAGAGGACTGCTGCAAATTGGACACCAGAATTTTTAAATGCTACTTATGTTAAATGAATTCCCACAGTGGGAGAACTATTTCCTTTTACAGGAGTAACAACGTGCGGCCTACTATTTCGGGTGTCACCAACACCAGATTGATTAAATTGGCCTTTTTGGAACCAAAATGACAACACTGGACACTATAATGCCTTTTTCTGGTATTAATTACAAGAGGACTGCTGCAAATTGGACACCAGAATTTTTAAAATGCTACTTATGTTAAATGAATTCCCACAGTGGGAGAAGTATTTCCTTTTACAGGAGTAACAACGTGCGGCGTACTATTTCGGGTGTCAACAACACCAGATTGATTAAATTGGCCTTTTGGAACCAATATGACAACACTGGACACTATAATGCCTTTTTCTGGTATTAATTACAAGAGGACTGCTGCAAATTGGACACCAGAATTTTTAAAATGCTACTTATGTTAAATGAATTCCCACAGTGGGAGAAGTATTTCCTTTTACAGGAGTAACAACGTGCGGCCTACTATTTCGGGTGTCAACAACACCAGATTGATTAAATTGGCCTTTTTGGAACCAAAATGACAACACTGGACACTATAATGCCTTTTTCTGGTATTAATTACAAGAGGACTGCTGCAAATTGGACACCAAAATTTTTAAAATGCTACTTATGTTAAATGAATTCCCACAGTGGGAGAAGTATTTCCTTTTTACAGGAGTAACAACGTGCGGCGTACTATTTCGGGTGTCAACAACACCAGATTGATTAAATTGGCCTTTTTGGAACCAATATGACAACACTGGACACTATAATGCCTTTTTCTGGTATTAATTACAAGAAGACTGCTGCAAATTGGACACCAGAATTTTTTAAATGCTACTTATGTTAAATGAATTCCCACAGTGGGAGAACTATTTCCTTTTTACAGGAGTAACAACGCGCGGCGTACTATTTCGGGTGTCATCAACACCAGATTGATTAAATTGGCCTTTTTGGAACCAAAATGACAACACTGGACACTATAATGCCTTTTTCTGGTATTAATTACAAGAGGACTGCTGCAAATTGGACACCAGAATTTTTAAAATGCTACTTATGTTAAATGAATTCCCACAGTGGGAGAAGTATTTCCTTTTTACAGGAGTAACAACGTGCGGCTTACTATTTCGGGGGTCAACAACACCAGATTGATTAAATTGGCCTTTTTGGAACCAATATGACAACACTGGACACTATAATGCCTTTTTCTGGTATTAATTACAAGAAGACTGCTGCAAATTGGACACCAGAATTTTTAAAATGCTACTTATGTTAAATGAATTCCCACAGTGGGAGAACTATTTCCTTTTTACAGGAGTAACAACGTGCGGCCTACTATTTCGGGTGTCACCAACACCAGATTGATTAAATTGGCCTTTTTGGAACCAAAATAACAACAATGGACACTATAATGCCTTTTTCTGGTATTAATTGCAAGAAGACTGCTGCAAATTGGACACCAGTATTTTTAAAATGCTACTTATGTTAAATGAATTCCCACAGTGGGAGAACTATTTCCTTTTCAAAGGAGTAACAACGTGCGGCCTACTATTTCGGGTGTCACCAACACCAGATTGATTAAATTGGCCTTTTTGAAACCAAAATGACAACACTGGACACTATAATGCCTTTTTCTGGTATTAATTACAAGAAGACTGCTGCAAATTGGACACCAGTATTTTTTAAATGCTACTTATGTTAAATGAATTCCCACAGTGGGAGAACTATTTCCTTTTACAGGAGTAACAACGTGCGGCGTACTATTTCGGGTGTCACCAACACCAGATTGAATAAATTGGCCTTTTGAAACCAAAATGACAACACTGGACACTATAATGCCTTTTTCTGGTATTAATTACAAGAGGACTGCTGCTGGTATTTCAGAACACCGGAATTTTTAAAATGCTCTGCTTTGGTACATAAATTGCCCACACTGGGAGAATTATTGCCTCCACCTTTTTACAGTATTATTTACTGAAGGAGTGCTTCTTCTGGTCTAACACCAGAATTATGTTTGTTACAGGGAAAGATTTTTTAATTTATATTTCTGGCAAAAAAATAAAAAATTTAATTTCTGGCTGATAGTATTGGACCTGGCTGTAGTGACACTGGCTAGCCTAGCTGGAACAGCACATTCATGGGATTTGCTATCCAAGTGGGTTACTTTCAGTTTCACCACTGATATATTAAATATATTGGCAGTTGGTAGGGGTGACACAAGCACAGCCAAACCCCTGATGTAGTATATCTATGAAAAAATCGACTATTACATGAGATTAATGGACGCTGTGGCAGCTTTTGCTGTAGCACCACAAGTCCCAAAATGGCCGCCGCCTATCAGCCCAGTAACATGTGCCAGAAAATGGTCTGCCCAGCCAGAAAAAAAAATTGACTTTTGACTGAGCAGCTGAATCGCTGTTGTTCTGTGTCACAGGAGTAGATTTTTCTATTCTTTGGAGCTTTTCTTTGGACTCTGTGGCAGCTTGAGCTGGCCCACCACAGGTCCCAAAATGGCCGCCGCCGGTCAGCCCAGTTACATGTGTCGGTAAAAATCGATCTGGCCAGTGTAAAAAAATAAACTTTCAGTGAACAGCTCAGCTGAGTTGTTCTGATGCACAGGTTTAGATCATTCACTTCTTCTCAGGTTTTTTTCCTCGATTATTCCCTGCCTATCTCGCCCTCACAGCAGCTGCATCTATCCCTGTTCTATTCACATCGGGAGTGAGCACGTCCCGACGTGCGCACAAGCTTATAAAGAGGCTGAGTCACATGCTGCACTTGACCAATCACAGCCTTGCCAATAGTAGGCATGGCTGCGATGGCATCTTAGGGCAAGTAGTATGATGCATGTTGATTGGCTGCTTTGCAGCCTTTCAAAATGCGCCACAAAAATGACGAACTACAAAACCGAACCCGAATTTTTATGAAAATGTTCGGGTTCGGGTCGTGTCACGAACAACCCAAAATTCTGTATAGACCGGAACTATTCTCGAAATGTGCGCTCAACCAACAGTCAACAACACTAGTGCTATTCGTATCCCACTCTTAAGTTCCAATCGCATTCGATTTTAACTTATGCTTTTTTTTTTGACAGGCATCGCATTCTATTTGATGCCTGGCAAAAAAAAAAAAAAATGCATAAGTTAACATCGAATGCGATTAGAACTTAATAGTGGGATACGAATAGCACTGCGTGCTAGAACAGCACGCACACGATTATTCGAATTTTGTATTATCGCGATACAAAACCAAACAGTAAAGTTAAAATCGAATGCATTTAGAACGTGTAGTGTGATGCGATTTATTTGAGTTCTAAGAATCGCATTACGATTTCAACTTAATTCTCAGATCCGACAGTACATTCTACTGGAGGAGGCGTTCCCATGGTGATCGGTAGCTCAAAGTTGTAATCGCAATGCGATTTCAGCTTTAAGCCTGTACTATTCTGCTATATAGTACTTTCAAAATGCGCCGAGAGAACATGCCGAACTCCGAACTCGAACTTTTTTGAAAATGTCCGGGTTCGGGTCCGTGTCACGGACACCCCAAAGTTCGGTATGAACCCGAACTATTCTCGAACTGTTCGCTCAACACTATTCACTAGGCTTCAGGCTCTCCTTTCCAATGTTTTATACAGTCTGCTCACCTGCAGGCCATCACTGCATTGTTTTATGGGGGTTCTCTAGGTTTCAGACCATCAACTCCAATGATTTTTACCGTCTGCTCACCTGTAGGCTATTACTGCAATGTTTTATGGGGTTCGCTAGGCTTCAAGCCCTCACCTTCAATGCTTTATAAGGTCTGCTCACCTGTAGCCCATCACTGCAATATTTTATGGGGTTCACTAGGCCTCAGGCATTCACTTCCAATGCTTTATACCGTCTTCTCACCTGTAGGCCATCACTGCATTGATTTATGGAGTTCTCTAGGCTTCAGGCTCTCACTTCCAATTCTATATACCGTTTACTCACCTGTACGCCATCATTGCAAAGATTTACGGGGTTCGAAAGGTTTCAGGCCCTCACCTCCAATGCTTTATACCATCCGCTCACCTGTAGGCCATTATTGCAATGTTATATGGGGTTCCTTAGGCTTCAGGCCCTCACCTCCAATGTTAATAAGGTCTGCTCACCTGTAGCCCATCACTGCAATATTTTATGCGGTTCACTAGGCTTCAAGCTCTCACTTCCAATGCTTTATACCGTCTGCTCACCTGTAAGCCATCACTGCAATGATTTATGGGGTTCGCTAGGCTTCAGGCCTTGAAACTCCAGTGCTTCATACCGTCTGCTCACTTGTAGCCCATCACTGCAATGTTTTTTGGGGTTGTCTAGGATTCAGGCCCTTACCCTCAATGCTTTATACCATATATTCACCTGTAGGCCATTACTGCAAGGATTTATGGGGTTCTCTAGGCTTTAGGCCCTCACCTCCAATGCTTTATACCGTCTGGTCACCTATTAGCCATCACTGTATTAATTTATGGAGTTCTCTAGGCTTCAGGCCCTCACCTCCAATTCTTTTTACCGTCTGCTCACCTTTAGGCCATCATTACAAAGATTTATGGGGTTCGAAAGGTTTCACGCCCTCACCTCCAGTGCTTTATACCGTCCGCTCACCTGTTGGCCATTACTGCAATGTTATATGGGGTTCGCTAGGCTTCAGGCCCTCACCGCCAATGCTTTATAAGGTCTGCTCACCTGTAGCCCATCACTGCAAAATTTTATAGGGTCTCACTAGGCTTCAGGCTCTTTCTTCCAATGCTTTATACCGACTGCTCAACTGTAGGCTATCGCTGCAATGATTTATGGGGTTTGCTAGGCTTCAGGCCCTCACCTCCAATGCTTTATTCCATCTGCTCACCTGTAGGCCATTACTGCAATGTTTTATGGGGTTTTCTAGGCTTTAGGCCCTTAACTCCAATGCTTTATACCATCTGCTCACCTGTAGGCAATCACTGCAACGATTTATGGGGTTCTCTAGGCTTCAGGCCTTGAAACTCCAATGCGTCATACCGTCTTCTCACTTGTAGCCCATCACTGCAATGTTTTATGGGGTTCTCTAGGCTTCAGACCCTCAACTCCAATGCTTTATGCCGTCTGCTCACTTTTAGACCATCACTGCAATGTTTTATGGGGTTCTCTAGGCTTCAGGCCCTTACCTTCAATGCTTTATACCATCTACTCATCTGTAGGCCATTACTGCAATGTTTTATGGGGTTCTCTAGGCTTCAGGTCCTCACCTCCAATGCTTTATACTGTCTGCTCACCTGTAGGCCTTTGCTGCAATGTTTTATGGGGTTCCCTAGGCTTTAGGCCCTCATCTCCAATGCTTTATACCGTCTGCTCACCTGTAGGCCATCACTGCAATTCTTTATGGGGTTATTTAGGCTTTAGGACCGCAACTTCAATGCTTTATACGGTCTGGTCACCTATAGGCCATCACTGCATTGATTTACGGAGTTCTCTATGCTTCAGGCCCTCACCTCCAATTCTTTATACCGTCTGCTCACCTGTAGGCCATTACTGCAATGTTTTATGGGGTTCCTTAAGCTTCATGCCCTCACCTCCAATGCTTTATAAGGTCTGCTCACCTGTAGCCCATCACTGCAATATTTTATGGGGTTCACTAGGCTTTAGGCTCTCACTTCTAATGCTTTATACCGTCTGCTAATCTGTAGGCCATCATTGCAATGATTTATGGGGTTCGCTAGGCTTCAGGCCCTCACCTCCAATGCTTTATACCGTATGCTCACTTGTAGCCAATCACTGCAATGTTTTCTGGGGTTCTCTAGGCTTCAGGCCCTCACCTCCAATGCGTTATACTGTCTGCTCATCTGTAGGCCATTACTACAATGTTTTATGGGGTTCTTTAGGCTTCTAGTCCTCACCTCCAATGCTTTATACTGTCTGCTCACCTGTAGGCCTTTACTGCAATGTTTTATGGGGTTCCCTAGGCTTTAGGCCCTCACCTCCAATGCTTTATACTGTCTGCTCACCTGTAGGCCATTACTGCAATATTTTATGGGGTTCGCTAGGCTTCAGGGCCTTAACTTCAATGCTTTATAAAGTGTGCTCACCTGTCGCCCATCCCAGAAATATTTTATGGGGTTTAATAGGCTTCAGGCCCTCACTTCCAATTCTTTATACCTTCTGATCATCTGTAGGCCATTACTGCAATGTTTTATGGGGTTCTCTAGGCTTCAGGTCCTCACCTCCAATGTTTTGTTCTGTCTGCTCACCTGTACGCCATTACTGCAATGTTTAATGGGGTTCGCTAGGCTTCAGGGCCTTAACTTCAATGCTTTATGAAATGTGCTCACCTGTTACCCATCACTGCAATATTTTATGGTGTTCGATAGGCTTCAGGCCCTCACCTCCAATGCTTTATACCGTCTGATCATCTGTAGGACATCACTGCAATGATTTATGGGGTTCTTTAGGCTGCAGACCCTCAACTCCAATGATTTTTACCGTCTGCTGACCTGTAGGCCATTACTGCAATGTTTTATGGGGTTCACTAGGCTTTCAGGCTCTCACCTCCAATGCTTTATAAGGTCTGCTCACCTGTAGGCAATTACTGCAATGTTTAATGGGGTTTTCTAGGCTTCAGGCACTCACCTCCAATGCTTTATACCGTCTGCTCACTTGTAGCCCATCACTGAAATGTTTTCTGGGGGACTGTAGGCTTCAGGCCCTTACCTGCAATGCTTTATACCGTCTGCTCACCTGTAGGCAATCACTGCAATGATTTATGGGGTTCTCTAGGCTTCAGGCCCTCAACTCCAATGCTTTTTACCGTCTGCTTACTTGTAGCCCATCACTGCAATGTTTTATGTGGTTCTCTAGGCTTCAGGCCCTTACCTCCAATGCTTTATACCATCTGCTCATCTGTAGGCCATTACTGCAATGTTTTATGGGATTCTCTAGGTTTTAGGCCCTCAACTCCAATGCTTTACACCGTCAAGTCACCTAAAGGCCATCACTGCATTGATTTATGGAGTTCTCTAGGCTTCAGGCCCTCACCTCCAATACTTTTTACCGTTTGCTCACCGGTAGGCCAATATTGCAAAGATGTATAGGGTTCGATAGGTTTCAGGCCCTAATCTCCAATGCTTTATACCATCTGCTTACCTGTAGACCACCACTGCAATGATTTATGGGTTTTTTTAGGCTTCAGGCCCTCACCTCCAATGCTTTATACCGTCTGCTCACCTGTAGCCCATCACTTCAATGCTTAATAGGGTTCTCTAGACTTCAGGCCTTAACCTCCAATGCTTTATACTGTCAGCTCACCTGTAGCCCATCACTGCAACGTTTTATTGGATTTTCTAGGCTTCAGGCCCTCACCTCCAATGCGTTATACCAACTGCTTACCTGTAGGCAATCACTGCAATGTTTTATGGGGTTCTCTAGGCTTCAGACCCGCACCTCCAATGCTTTTTACCGTCTGCTCACCTGTAGGCAATTACTGCAATATTTTATGGGGTTCGCTAGGCTTTAGGCCCTCACCTCCAATTTTTTATACCATCTTCTCACCTGTAAGCCATCACTGCAATATTCTATAGGATTCACTAGGTTTCAGGCTCTCACTTCCAATGCTTTATACCATCTTCTCACCTGTAGGCCATTACTGCAATGTTTTATGGGGTTCGCTAGGCTTCAGGGACTTAACTTCAATGCTTTATAAAGTGTGCTCACCTGTCGCCCATCACTGCAATATTTTATGGGGCTCACTAGGCTTCAGGCCATTACCTCCAATGCTTTATACTGTCTGCTCACCTGTAAGCCATCAATGCAATGTTTTATAGGGTTCGCTAGGCTTCAGGCCCTCACCTCCAATGCTTTATACCATCCGCTCACCTATAGGCCATTACTGCAATGTTTTATGGGGTTCTATAGGCTTCAGGCCCTCACCTCCAATGCTTTATACCGTCTGCTTACCTGTAGCCCATCACTGCAATGTTTTATGGGGTTCTCTAGGCTTCAGGCCCTCACCTCCAATGCTTTATACCGTCTAATCACCTGTAGGCAATTACTGCAATGATTTATGGGGTTCTCTTGGCTTCAGGTCCTCACCTCCAATGCTCTATACCAGGCATGCTCAGCTGCGGTTCTCCAGCTGTTGTAACACTACAACTCCCAGCATGCCCGAACAGGCTACAGCCATCAGCCTACAGCAGGACATTGTGGGAGTTGAAGTTTTGCAACAGCTGGAGGGCCACAGGTTGAACATGCCTGCTATATACTGTCTGCTCACCTGTAGGCCATCACTGCAATGTTTTATGGGGCTGGCTAGGCTTCAGGCCCTCACCTCCAAAGCTTTATAAGGTCTGCTCACCTGTAGCCCATCACTGCAATATTTTAAGGAGTTCACTAGGCTTAAGGCCCTTACCTCCAATGTATTATACCGTCTGATCACCTGTAGGCCATCACTGCAATGATTTATGGGGATCGCTAGGCTTCAGGCCCTTACCTCCTATGATTTATACTGTCTGCTCACCTGTAGCCCATCACTGAAATGTTTTATGGGGTTATTTAGGCTTTAGGACTTCACCTCCAATGCTTTAAACCATCTGGTCACCTATAGGCCATCACTGCATTGATTTATGGAGTTGTCTATGCTTCAGGCCCTCAACTCCAATTCTTTATACCGTCTGCTCTCCTATAGGACATCATTGCAAAGATTTATGGGGTTCGAAAGGTTTCAGGCCCTCAACTCCAATGCTTTATACCGTCTACTCACCTGTAGGCCATTACTGCAATGTTATATGGGGTTCCTTAGGCTTCAGGCCCTCACCTCCAATGCTTTATAAGGTCTGCTCACCTGTTTCCCATCACTGCAATATTTTATGGGGTTCACTAGGCTTTATGCTCTCACTTCCAATGCTTTATACCGTCTGCTAACCTGTAGGCCATCATTGCAATGATTTATGGGTTCGCTTAGGCTTCAGGCCCTCACCTCCAATGCTTTATACCGTCTGCTCACTTGTAGCCAATCACTGCAATGTTTTCTGGGGTTCTCTAGGCTTCAGGCCATCACCTCCAATGCTTTATAATGTCTGCTCACCTGCTACGCCTTTACTGTAATGTTTTTGGGGTTCCCTAGGCTTTAGGCCCTCACCTCCAATTCTTTATACTGTCTTCTCCATAGGCGTGCGCAGTCTATTGCATTAAGGTGTGCACCCTAAAGCACAAACACACAAGCCGTGCACGCGCGGGTGTGTGTATGTATGTTAATATTATATACACATACAGACACACACACATATATATATATATATATATATTTGTGGTCGGATCGGCTATCAGAAAGGTGTACGTAACCTATCTACAACAAGCAGTAGAATTGTGCCATAACTGCTGCGGTAGGGCAGCCTAAAGGGGCCACCCTAATATGAAGTGACTGTAAGATGGTGTGGGTGGGTGGGTGAAATCAGCTGAATCGAGCGTCAGCCTGGGCCCACAGGTGCCTATAAATAGCCTTGTAATCAGCCTCCTCCCACAAATACAGCAAAGGTCTTTGCTTAATACTTGTGGTCGGATCGGCTATCAGAAAGGTGTACGTAACCTATCTACAACAAGCAGTAGAATTGTGCCATAACTGCTGCGGTAGGGCAGCCTAAAGGGGCCAAAAAGAGCAGACCTTAGTTTAGAGCAAAACATATACATACCATTACGACACCCACTTTGAACGCAAAGACACTACACGATGAAGGTGCGGAATATACCGTACGTACCACAGAGACTTCTATGTACCTTACCTCTTTGTCACGTGCGCCGGCACGTCGTTCTTGGAGGTAGCTAATGTTGATGCTTTTGAAAGAGTGGTTGGTAATCAGAAACGATTTACTCCTATGTTGAACAACATATGAACATATTACGAGACGGTCTGAATCCTGAGAGCTGCAGACTAAAAACAACAATGGTGAATCTGATGGAAGGGCCTAATTGAAGTCCAACCATTCGCCAAGGGCCCTGTTAATAGTAGCAAAATACTTCACCTATACTTATACCCCCGACCACCGCTTTAATTATTATTATTATTTTTTATAAAGGACCCAAAAAGTTAGAAGATGGCGGATGCCGTCTAACTCTAGTAATGGATTAAGTGAAATGTGTAGACTCACCAGGCCTGGGGAACCATAAGCACGAGTACATGGCTGATCCAATTAACGAGCTAATGTTGCCTGTAATGAGGACAGAAAACATACCCACCATACTAGCAGTTGTGACAGGAAATAAGCTTAAGGTCGTGATAAACTATGTATGCTGCGCCTACAGTAGTGATAGGACTTGTTGAATCCATAGACGTGACAGACTACGTATATTGTGCCTTATTATTGTACCTACTACTGGATGATAGACCGGTACCCAGAAACTAGGTGCGACACCAACACCCTCAGCCCGAGGATTAAGTAAGCATGTCTGTAATGAAGACATAATGTACACCCAATGCCTGCCGCTATGACAGGACAAGCTTAAGGTCATGATAGACTACGTATGCTGTGCCTGTAGTCGCGCTAGGACTCATCGTGTCAGTAACGTGACAGACTTCGTAAGTCGCCTGTAGTCGTGACAGGACTTATTAGTCTGTAGTCGTGACAGACTTCGTAAATCGCCTGTAGTCGTGACAGGACTTATTAGTCTGTAGTCGTGACAGACTTCGTAAATCGCCTGTAGTGGTGAGACAGGACTTATTAGTCTGTAGTCGTGACAGACTTCGTAAATCGCCTGTAGTCGTGACAGGACTTATTAGTCTGTAGTCGTGACAGACTTCAGTAAATCGCCTGTAGTCGTGACAGGACTTATTAGTCTGTAGTCGTGACAGACTTCAGTAAATCGCCTGTAGTCGTGAGACAGGACTTATTAGTCTGTAGACGTGACAGACTTCGTAAATCACATGTAGTGGTGAGAGGACTCCTGTGGACGAAACTGATGCCATAGTATTATTTTTTATTTTTTCCTGAACAACCCTTTGAGAGCCGAAATTTGAGAAACGTGAAAAAATGAGACCACAGGGTCAGCTTCCTGGGAGAATGGGTCTATAATGCAAGGACGGGCAAGAGAAAAGTAACAGCGGGAGCGAGGGAAGCAAGAACCTAGAGAGGGTAAATGGGAGGAAAATGCGAACCCAGGAGAAGGTGATGTCTGAAAAGGAAGGCTTGAGATGACTGCTTGAAAAGAAAACGATGAAAACCCAACAACCTACAACAATAATGTGAGTTAGATTCTAATGCCCAAAAGCCATGCATGCGAGCCTCCACAAGAAGAATTGTATTGCGAGCCACAGCTGACCGAGCCATGCGAGCGGGCCTGAAAGCAGAAATAGACATGGAACCTACTGTGGCGGACCACGCAGCCGACCTCGAATGGCGGAGTTGTGTGTAAATGTAAATTGAGAAGCCATGCGTGAGACACTAATGGCGGGCCAAGCGAGAGACACTAATGGCGGGGCCAAGCGCGAGAGACACTAATGGCGGGCCAAGCGCGAGAGACACTAATGGCGGGGCCAAGCGAGAGACACTAATGGCGGGCCAAGCGCGAGAGACACTAATGGCGGGGCCAAGCGCGAGAGACACTAATGGCGGGCCAAGAGCGAGAGACACTAAAGGCGGGGCCAAGCGCGAGAGACACTAATGGCGGGGCCAAGCGCGAGAGACACTAATGGCGGGGCCAAGCGCGAGAGACACTAATGGCGGGGCCAAGCGCCAGAGACACTAATGGCGGGGCCAAGCGCCAGAGACACTAATGGCGGGGCCATGCGCCAGAGACACTAATGGCGGGGCCATGCGCCAGAGACACTAATGGCGGGGCCATGCGCCAGAGACACTAATGGCGGGGCCATGCGCGAGAGACACTAATGGCGGGGCCATGCGCGAGAGACACTAATGGCAGGGCCATGCGCGTTAAACTTAAACGGAGAAGCCATGCGTCACAGACTCATGGCGTAGCCATGAATGCGAAACTTATGTCAAATTTTTTTTTTTATATTATTATTTTATTTTTATTTTTTCTTTTTCATTTTTTTTTTTTTTAAATTTTTTTTTTTTTTTTAAATTTTTTTTTTTTTTTTTTTTTTAAACCACTTAAGCAGCACCAGTATGACTAGGGGACTCGCATAACCATGACCCCCTTCGACAGTAACCTAGGACACTAACCAGCTTACAACCATCTTGTACCCCTAACGAATAACGTTAAGAACGGTCATAGACCCCGCGGAGCCATGAGGCTGAAGCAGTCATCGGGCCCCCGAAGCCAAGACTGAACTAGATGACATTACAGTGACGATAAGTAATTAAAATGTGAGCCAGACCTGATGGGATATGCATAGACAATAGTGAACCGAACCCCATGCCTAGGTAGACATTAAACCAACCGTAAAATTGAACAGATGGGAGAAAAGAGCCAGAGGCATTACAATTCGCTAAGAGAAGACCCTAATCGTGACAACGCGTGAACAGCTTGTAAAACATAGTAGGAAACTTACTCCTATTAACCCACTGACCGCTGAGGGACTGTATGGTGAGCTGGGGCAGGAGACCAGTCTGAGTGAATGCGAACCAGGACTAAAGAACAGCACCCAATTTTTTTTATTTTTATTTTTTTCACCGAAGTGAAACAGAAAAGTAGGCCTATGGAATGTAACAACCAGCGAGGAAAGAAACGTAAACCTGAAAGAAAGCGGTATCAGAGCGGTGTGCTGACTGCCCTAGTGAAAATACTGAGTAACCATGATGTAGCAATGAAAGGGAAAAATACAGCTTTAAGTGGAAGCAGAATATAACATCTGATGTAAGAACAGGTGGGTGAATGCAGCTCTGGATGTGAGTGGTGCCTAAAACATGGTATGGGCCCAGCTCTGAGCATGAAGAGCAAGGTATAACGCAGCCGTATGAATGCAATCTGAAGTGAGCAGAGTATTAATGTGATGCAACAGCAAACGCATGAACGCAGCTCTAGTAGTGAATGGAGTATAAGACAAAATGTAAATGCAGACAGACGGACGTAGCTTTTGAAGGTAACGAACCTAACCATGATCATTCGACCATAAGCGCCCACCTCCTTCGCCCCAGAGCGCTACAAGTCACTAACCGTGTAACCAAGTCCGATCCTACCGTGAATGCCAGCACTCGCCTGGCACCTTCTGCCATTACCCAGGCGCGAACGAACCTCCACATAATGCTACAGGTTTTTTTTTTTTTTTTTTTAAATGAGTCACCACAACGCCATCTAAAAAAATATAAACGTGTTTGAATATAACCCATGATGCAACGCTAATTAATCGACATATAGTGCACTTATAAACCTAGCACAGAACTGCTGACACATGTGTGCCCATAACATACAGTTTATAGATTAAAACACACTTACCAGAGCATCAGTACTCAAATACCGGCGCCTTGACCGATCTGCTTGTGTCCCCATATACAGACCACTGATATACATTTACCAACACCTTGCATGTCTGGCTTTAACTGCGGATGTGCCCCCACATGTAAAACAGGTAATAGGAAAACACTTTGTTTTTTTTTTTGTTTTTTTTTACGTATGAACCGATATCAGAAAACATGCGACCATACCTACTCTAGGCGCATGCTACACCAATAACTATATGCAATAGCCCCTAACAAGCCCCTAAACAGCTAGACAAAATACTAACAACCGTCATTTGACTGTTAGCACCCAACTCTGCTTTGACCCAGAGAACTGCGAATCGCAAAACGCACTGTGGGTCCCGTGCCAATAAGTACAATTCTACAGTAAGTGCCAGCATTCGCCTGGCCCTTTTTGCCGATGCCCAGGTGTGAACGAGCCTCCACATGATGCTGCTGCATTTTTTTTTTTTTTTTTTAAATCAACCATTGATACACAAAACACAGCGTGCATAGCTTGAGCCCACTAACAACCAATGCTCGGCCCTTTAGCGCCCAAACTCTGCTTCATCCCAGAGCGCTACATGTTGCAGACCGCAGCGTAGGTCCCGTGCAAACCACTCCGATCCTACCATGAATACCAGCGCCCTCCTGAGACATTCTGCCATCGCCCAGCCGTAAGGAGCCTCCACACCATGCTGCTGTATCCTAGAGCTGACCCAGAGGTAGTGAAATCAGCTGAATCGGCGTCAGCCTGGGCCCACAGGTGCCTATAAATAGCCTTGTAATCAGCCTCCCTCCCACAAATACAGCAAAGGTCTTTGCTTAATACATATACACACAAATACACTCTGCATACATACATACAGACCCGCACTATCAATATAATCAAGGGAGAAGAGATCATTTTTAAACGTACCCGTATTTTTCAGCCTCTATAAGATTCTCCGGCCCATAAGACACACCTAGGTTTTAGAGGGTAGAGGGGGACAATAAGAAAAAATATTTTCATTACAACTGAGGTCAGACCACCAATCAGACCCCAATGTTAATCAGACCTCAGCTGACAGCCCCAAAAAGACCCACAATCTTAATAAGACCCCAATAAGACCTCAGATCAGACCCCAATGTTAATGAACCCAATTAGACCTCAGATAAGAGCCCCAGTGCCTCATATCAGCCCACAATGCCCCCAGCAGCCTCTCTTCAGCCCGCCAGTGTCCCTCTTCAGCCCCCCAGTGCCTCATATCAGCTCCACAGTGCCTCATATCAGCCCCACAGTGCCTCATATCAGCCCACACTTCCTCATATCAGCCCCCAGTCCCTCTTCAGCCCCCAGCAGCCTCTCTTCAGCCCCTCAGCATCCTCTCTTCAGCCCCACAGTGCCTCATATCATCCCCCAGTGCCTCATATCAGCCCCCAGTGCCCTCTTCAGCCCCCCAGTGCCCCTCTTCAGCCCCCAGCAGCCTCTCTTCAGCCTTAAGTGCCCCTCTTCAGCCCCTCAGCAGCCTCTCTTCAGCCCCCAGTGCCTCATACCATCCCCCAGTGCCTCATATCAGCCCCCAGCATCCTCTCTTCAGCCCCCAGCAGCCTCTCTTCAGCCCTCCAGCAGCCTCTCTTCAGCCCCCAGCAGCCTCATATGAGACCCCAGTACCTCACATCAGCCCCCAGTGCCCCTCTTCAGCCCCCGAGCAGCCTCTCTTCAGCCCCCAGCAGCCTCTCTTCAGCCCCCAGTGCCTCATATTACCCCAGGGCCCTCTTCAGTCCCCCAGTGCCTCATATCAGCCCCCAGTGCCTCATATCAGCCCCCAGTGCCCCTCTTCAGCCCCCAGTGCCCCTCTTCAGCCCACCAGTGCCTCACATCAGCCCCCAGTGCCTCACATCAGCCCCCAGTGCCTCACATCAGCCCCAAGTGCCTCATATCAGCCCCCAGTGCCTCATATCAGCCCCCAGTGCCTCTCTTCAGCTCCCCAGCAACCTCTCTTCAGCCCCCCAGCAGCCTATCTTCAGCCTCCAGTGCCTCATAACAGCCCCCAATGCCCTTTTTAGCCACCCAGTGCTTCATATCAGCTCCCACTGTCCCTCTTCAGCCCCCAGTGCCACTCTTCAGCCCCCAGCAGACTCGCTTCATCAGCCCCCAGTGCCTCATATCAGCCCCCATCAGCCTCTCTTCAGCCCCCAGTGCCTCCATCAGTCCCCCCACCCCACCCCGGAAAAATAAAAACACTTACCATTCTACCATTCCTGCTCTGACGCCGCCGCACCTCACCGCCCGCACTCGGTAATCATCTATTACAGTCTGTTGTGTGGGCGCGTACAGTGTGAGGTCACAGCACGGCCTCACACTGTGCGAAGCCTTCACAGTGGAGCGCCGAGGACCAGGAAGGAAGAGGTAAGTAAAATGATTTTTCACCTCTTACCGGCCCTGACAGCTTGATTAAGGTGTGCCCAGGCACACCCGGCACACCCTGTGCGCACACCTATGGTCTGCTCACCTGTAGGCCATTACTGCAATGTTTTATGGGGTTCTCTAGGCTTTAGACCCTCACCTCCAATGCTCTTCCAATGCTTTATACAGTCTGCTCAACTGTAGACCATTACTGCAATGTTTTATGGGGTTAGCTAGGCTTCAGGCCCTCACCTCCTATGCTTTATACCATCTGCTCACCTTTAGGCCATTACTGCAATGTTTTATGGGGTTCTCTAGGCTTCAGGCCATCACCTCCAATGCTTTATACTGTCTGCTCATCTGTAGGCCATCACTGCAATTATTTATGGGGTTCGCTAGGCTTCAGGCCCTCACCTCCAATGCTGTAATCCTTCTAGTCACCTGTAAGCCATGACTGCAATGTTTTATGGGGTTCTCTAGGCTTCAGGCCCTCACCTCCAATGCTTTATACTGTCTGGTCATCTGTAGGCCATCACTGCAATTATTTTGGGGTTCTATAGGCTTCAGGCCCTCACCTCCAATGCTTTATACCGTCTGCTTACCAGTAGCCCATCACTGCAATGTTTTATGGGGTTCTCTAGGATTCAGGCCCTCACCTCCAATGCTTTATACCGTCTGCTCACCTGTAGGCAATTACTGCAATGATTTATGGGGTTCTCTTGGCTTCAGGTCCTCACCTACAATGCTCTATACCAGGCATGCTCAGCTGCGGCCCTCAGCTTTTGCAAAACTACAACTCCCAGCATGCCCGAACAGGCTACAGCCATCAGCCTACAGCAGGACATTGTGGGAGTTGAAGTTTTACAACAGCTGGAGGGCCGCAGGTTGAACATGCCTGTTCTATACTGTCTGCTCACCTGTAGGCCATCACTGCAATGATTAATGGGGTTGGGTAGGCTTCAGGCCCTCACCTACAAAGCTTTATTACGTCTGCTCACCTGTAGCCCATCACTGCAACATTTTAAGGAGTTCACTAGGCTTAAGGCCCTCACCTCCAATGCTTTATACAGTCTGATTACTGGTAGGCCATCACTGCAATGATTTATGGGGTTCGCTAGGCTTCAGGTCCTTACCTCCAATTCTATGTAAGGTCTGCTCACCTGTAGCCCATCACTGCAATATTTTATAGGGTTCATTAGGCTTCAGGCTCTCCTTTCCAATGCTTTATACCGTCTGCTCACCTGTAGGCCATCACTGCATTGTTTTATGGGGTTCTCTAGGTTTCAGACCGTCACTCCAATGATTTTTACCGTCTGCTTACCTTTAGGCTATTACTGCAATGTTTTATGGTGTTCGCTAGGCTTCAGGCCCTCACCTTCAATGCTTTATAAGGTCTGCTCACCTGTAGCCCATCACTGCAATATTTTATGGGGTTTACTAGGCCTCAGGCATTCACTTCCAATATTTTATACCGTCTTCTCACCTGTAGGCCATCACTGCATTGATTTATGGAGTTCTCTAGGCTTCAGGCCCTCACCTCCAATTCTTTATACCGTCTACTCACCTATAGGCCATCATTGCAAAGATTTACGGGGTTCGAAAGGTTTCAGGCCCTCACCTCCAATGCTTTATACCGTCCGCTCACCTGTAGGCCATTACTGCAATGTTATATGGGGTTCCTTAGGCTTCAGGCCCTCACCTCCAATGCTTTATATGGTCTGCTCACCTGTAGCCCATCACTGCAATATTTTATGGGGTTCACTAGGCTTCAAGCTCTCACTTCCAATGCTTTATACTGTCTGCTCACCTGTAGGCCATCACTGCAATGATTTATGGGGTTTGTTAGGCTTCAGCCCCTCACCTCCAATGCTTTATACCATCTGTTTACCTGTAGGCCATTACTGCAATGTTTTATGTGGTTTACTAGGCTTCAGGCCCTCACCTCCAATGCTTTATACCGTATGTTCACTTGTAGCCCATCACTGCAATGCTTTCTGGGGTTCTCTAGGCTTCAGGCCCTTACCTCCAATGCTTTATACCACCTGATCACCTGTAGGACATAACTGCAATGTTTTATGGGGTTCTCTAAGCTTTAGGCCCTTAACTCCAATGCTTTATATTGCTCACCGGTAGGCACCGGTAGAAAATCACTGCAACAATTTATGGGGTTCTCTAGGCTTCAGGTCCTGAAACTCCAATGCTTCATACCGTCTGCTCACTTGTAGCCCATCACTGCAATGTTTTATGGGGTTCTCTAGGCTTCAGGCCCTTACCTTCAATGCTTTATACCATGTACTTACCTGTAGGCCATTACTGCAATGTTCTATGGGGTTCTCTAGGATTTAGGCCCTCACCTCCAATACTTTATACCGTCTGGTCACCTATAGGCCATCACTGCATTAATTTATGGAGTTCTCTAGACTTCAGGCCCTCACCTCCAATTCTTTATTCCATCTGCTCACCTTTAGGCCATCATTACAAAGATTTATGGGGTTCGAAAGGTTTCATGCACTTAACTCCAATGCTTTATACAGTCCGCTCACCTGTAGGCCATTACTGCAATGTTATATGGGTTTCCTTAGGCTTCAGGCCCTCACCGCCAATGCTTTATAAGTTCTGCTCACCTGCAGCCCATCACTTCAATATTTTATGGGTTTCACTAGGCTTCAGGCTCTTTCTTCCAATGCTGTATACCGTCTGCTCACCTGTAGGCTATCACTGCAATGATTTATGGGGTTTGCTAGGCTTCAGGCCCTCACCTCCAATGCTTTTTCCCTCTGCTCATCTGTAGGCCCTTACTGCAATGTTTTATGGGGTTTTCTAGGCTTTAAGCCCTTAACTCCAATGCTTTATACCGTCTGCTCACCTGTAGGAAATCACTGCAAAAATTTTTAGGGTTCTCTAGGCTTCAGGCCCTGAAACTCCAATGCTTCATACCGTCTGCTCACTTGTAACCCATCACTGCAATGTTTTATGGGGTTCTCTAGGCTTCAGACCCTCAACTCCAATGATTTATACCGTCTGCTAACTTGTAGACCATCACTGCAATGTTTTATTGGGTTCTGTAGGCTTCAGGCCCTTAGCTTCAATGCTTTATACCTTCTGGTCACCTATAGGCCATCACTGCATTAATTGATGGAGTTCTCTAGGCTTCAGGCGCTCTCCTCCAATTCTTTATACCGTCTGCTAACCTTTAGGCCATCATTACAAAGATTTATGGGGTTCGAAAGGTTTCAGGCCCTCACCTCCAATGCTTTATACAGTTCGCTCACCTGTAGGCCATTACTGCAATGTTATATGGGGTTCTTTAGGCTTCAGGCCCTCACCGCCAATGCTTTATAAGGTCTGCCCACCTGTAGCCCATCACTGCAAAATTTGATGGGGTTCACTAGGCTTCAGGCTCTTTCTTCCAATGCTTTATACCGTCTGCTCACCTGTAGGCCATCACTGCAATGATTTATGGGGTTTGCTAGGCTTCAGGCCCTCACCTCCAATGCTTTATTCCATCTGCTCACCTGTAGGCCATCACTGCAATGATTTATGGGGTTCGTTATGCTTCAGTCCCTCACCTCCAATGCTTTATACCATCTGTTTACCTGTAGGCCATTACTGCAATGTTTTATATGGTTTACTAGGCTTCAGGCACTCACCTCCAATGCTTTTTACCGTATGTTCATTTGTAGCCCATCACTGCAATGCTTTCTGGGGTTCTCTAGGCTTCAGGCCCTTACCTCCAATGGTTTATACCGCCTGCTCACCTGTAGGTCATCACTGCAATGTTTTATGGGGTTCTCTAAGTTTTAGGCCCTCAACTCCAAAGATTTATACCGTATGCTCACCTGTAGTCAATCACTGAAATGATTTATTTGGTTATCTATGCTTCAGGCCCTCAATTCCAATGCTTTATACCGTCTGCTCACTTGTAGCCCATCACATCAATGTTTTATGGGTATTCTCTAAGCTTCAGACCCTCCCCTCCAATGCTTTATACTGTCAGCTCAGCTGTAGGCCATCATTGCAAAGATTTATGGGGTTCGATAAGTTTCAGGCTCTCTCCTCCAATGCTTTATACGGTCTGCTCACCTGTAGCCCATCACCGCAATGTTTTTGGGGATTTTCTAGGCTTCAGGTCCTCACCTCCAATGCTTTATACCATCTGCTCACATGTAGCCCATCATTGCAATGTTTTTTGGGGTTCTCTAGGCTTCATACCCTCAACTCCAATGCTTTTTACCGTCTGCTCACCTGTAGGCAATTACTGCAATGTTTTATGGGGTTCGCTAGGCTTCAGGCCCTCACCTCCAATGTTTTATACTATCTGCTCACCTGTAGGCCATCACTGCAATATTTTATGGGGTTCACTAGGCTTCAGGCTCTCACTTTCAATGCTTTATACCGTCTGATTATCTGTATGCCATCACTGCAATGATTTATGGGGTTCACTAGGCTTCCGGACCTTACCTCCAATGCTTTATACCATCTGCTCACCTGTAGGCCATTACTGCAATATTTTATTGCGTTCTCTAGGCGTCAGGCCCTCACCTCCAATGCTTTATATTATCTGCTCATATGTAGGCCATTACTGCCATTTTTTATGGGGTTCTCTAGGCTTTAGGCCCTCACCTCCAATGCTTTATACTGTCTTCTCTGCTCACCTGTAGGCCATTACTGCAATGTTTTATGGGGTTCTCTAGGCTTTAGACCCTCACCTCCAATGCTCCTTCAATGCTTTATACCGTCTGATCACCTGTAGAACATTAATGCGATGTTTTATGGGGTTCGCTAGGCTTCAGGCCCTCACCTCCAATGCTTCTTACCATCTGCTCACCTTTAGGCCATTACTGCAATGTTTTATGGGGTTCTCCAGGCTTCAGGCCCTCACCTCCATTGCTTTATACTGTCTGATTATCTATAGGCCATCACTGCAATTATTTAAGGGGTTCGCTAGGCTTCAGGCCCGTACCTCCAATGCTTTATACCATCTGCTCACCTGTAGGCCATTACGGAAATGTTTTATGAGGTTCTCTAGGCTTCAGGCCCGCACCTCCGATGCATTCTACCATCTGCTCACCTGTAGGCCATTACGGCAAAGTTTTATGAGGTTCTCTAGGCTTCAAGCCCTCACCTCCATTGCTTTTACTGTCTGCTCACCTGTAGGCCATTACTGCAATGTTTTATGGGGTTTTCTAGGCTTGAGGCCCTTACCTCCAATGCTTTATACCGCCTGATCACTTGTAGGCCATTATTGCAATGTTTTATGGGGTTCGCTAGGCTTCAGGCCCTTACCTCCAATGCCTTATACCATCTACTCACCTCTAGGCCATTACTGCAATGTTTTATGGGGTTCTCTAGAATTAGGCTCTCACCTCCAATGCTTTATACCGTCTGGTCACCTGTAGCCCATTACTGCAATGATTTATGGAGTTCCCTAGGCTTTAGGCCCTCACCTCCAATGCTTTATACCGTCTGCTCACCTGTAGGCAATTACTGCAATGTTTTATGGGGTTCTCTAGGCTTTAGGCCCGCACCTCAAATGCTTTATACCATCTGCTCACCTGTAGGCCATTACGGTAATGTTTTATGAGGTTCTCTAGGCTTCAGGCCCACTCCTCCAATGCATTTTACCATCTGCTCACCTGTAGGCCATTACGGCAATGTTTTCTGAGGTTCTCTAGGCTTCAGGCCCTCACTTTCATTGCTTTTTACTGTCTGTTCACCTGTAGGCCATTACTGCAATATTTTATGGGGTTCCCTAGGCTTCAGGCCCTCACCTCCAATGCTTTATACCGTCTGCTTAACTGTAGGCCATTACTGCAATGTTTTATGGGGTTTTCTAGGCTTCAGGCCCTTACCTCCAATGCTTTATACCGCCTGCTCACCTGTAGGCCATAACTGCAATGTTTTATGGGTTTCTCTAAGCTTTAGGCCCTTAACTCCAATGCTTTATACCGTCTGCTCACTTGTAGCCCATCACTGCAATGTTTTATGGGGTTCTCTAGGCTTCAGACCCTCAACTCCAATGCTTTATACCGTCTGCTCACTTGTAGACCATCACTGCAATGTTTTATGGGGTTCTCTAGGCTTCAGTCCCTTAACTTCATTGCTTTTTACCATCTACCCACCTGTAGGCCATTACTGTAAAGTTTTATGGGTTTTTCTAGGCTTTAGGCCCTCACCTCCAATTCTTTATACCGTCTGGTCACCTGTAGGCCATCACTGCATTAATTTATGGAGTTCTCTAGGCTTCAGGCCCTCACCTCCAATGCTTTATACTATCTTCTCACCTGTAGGCCATCACTGCAATATTTTATTGGGTTCTCTAGTCTTCAGGCCCTCACCTCCAATGCTTTATATTGTCTGCTCATCTGTAGTCCATTACTGCAATGTTTTATGGGGTTCTCTAGGCTTCAGGCCCTCTCCTCCAATGCTTTATACTCTCTGCTCACCTGCAGGCCATTACAGCAATGTTTTATGGGGTTCCCTAGGCTTTAGACTCTCACCTCCAATGCTTTATATTGTCTGCTCATCTGTAGTCCATTACTGCAATGTTTTATGGGGTTCTCTAGGCTTCAGGCCCTCACCTCCAATGCTTTATACCATCTGCTCACCTGTAGGCCATTACTGCAATATTTTATTGGGTTCTCTAGTCTTCAGGCCCTCACCTCCAATGCTTTATATTGTCTGCTCATCTGTAGTCCATTACTGCAATGTTTTATGGGGTTCTCTAGGCTTCAGGCCCTCTCCTCCAATGCTTTATACTCTCTGCTCACCTGCAGGCCATTACAGCAATGTTTTATGGGGTTCCCTAGGCTTTAGACCCTCACCTCCAATGCTTTATACCACCTACTCACCTGTAGACCTTTATTGCAAAGTTTTAAGGGGTTCGCTAGGCTTCAGGCCCTCACCTCCAATGCTTTATACCATCTGCTCACATGTAGTCCATCACTTCAATGTTTTATGGGGTTCTCTCGGCTTCAGGCCCTCACCTCCAATGCTTTATACCGTCTGCTCACCTGTAGGCCATTACTGCAATGTTTTATGGGGTTTGCTAGGCTTCAGGGCCTTAACTTCAATGCTTTATAAAGTGTGCTCACCTGTCGCCCATCACTGCAATATTTTATGGGGTTCGCTAGTCTTCAGGCCCTCACCTCCAATGCTTTATACCATCTGCTCACCTGTAGGCCATTACTGCAATGTTTTATGGGGTTCTCTAGGCTTCAAACCCTCACCTCCAATGCTTTATACTGACTGCTCATCTGTCGGCCATCACTGCAATTATTTATGGGGTTCGCTAGGCTTCACGCCCTCACCTCCAATGCTTTACTCCAATGCTTTATACTGTCTGCTCATCTGCAGGCCATTACTGCAATGTTTTATGGGGTTCCCTAGGTTTAGGCCCTCACCTCCAATGCTTTATACCGTCTGCTCACCTGTAGGCCATTACTGCAATGTTTTATGGGGTTCGCTAGACTTCAGGGCCTTAACTTTAATGCTTTATAAAGTGTGCTCTCCTGTCGCCCATCACTGCAATATTTTATGGGGTTCGATAGGCTTCATTCCCTCACCTCCAAAGCTTTATACCGTCTGATCATCTGTAGGACATCACTGCAATGATTTATGGGGTTCGCTAGGCTTTAGGCCCTTACCTCCAATGATTTTTACGTTCAGCTCGCATGTTGGCCATTACTGCAATGTTTTATGTGGTTCGCTAGGCTTCAGGCGTTCACCTACAATGCTTTATAAGGTCTGCTCACTTGTAGCCCATCACTGCAATATTTTATGGGGTTCACTAGGCTTCATGCCCTCACCTCCGATGCTTTATACCATCTGCTCACCTGTAGCCCATCACTGCAATGTTTTATGGGGTTCTCTGGGCTTCAGACCCTCAACTCCAATGATTCTTACCGTCTGCTCAACTGTAGGCCATTACTGCAATGTTTTATGGGGTTCCATAGGCTTCAGGCCCTCACCTACAATGCTTTATAAGGTCATCTCACCTGTAGCCAATCACTACAATATTTTATGGGGTTTTCGAGGCTTCACGACATCACCTCCAATGCTTTATACCATCTGCTCACTTGTAGCCCATCACTGCAATGTTTGATGTGGTTCTCTAGGCTTCAGGCCCTTACCTCCAATGCCTTATACCATCTACTCACCTGTAGTCCATTACTGCAATGTTTTATGAGGTTCTCTAGGAATTAGGCCCTCACCTCCAATGCTTTATTCCGTCTGGTCACCTGTAGGCCATTACTGCAATGTTTTATGGGGTTCCCTTGGCTTCAGAACCTCACCTCCAATGCTTTATACCGTCTGCTCAACAATACGCCATCACTGCAATGATTTATGGGGTTCGCTAGGCTTCAGGCCCTCATCTTCAATGCTTTATACCATCTGCTCACCTGTAGGCCATTACTGCAATGTTTTATGGGGTTTTCTAGGCTTCAGGCCCCCACCTCCAATGCTTTATACCGTCTGCTCACTTGTAGCCCATCACTGCAATGTTTTCTGGGGTTCTCACGGCTTCAGGCCCTTACCTTCAATGCTTCATAACGCCTGCTTACCTGTAGGCCATAACTGCAATGTTTTATGGGTTTCTCTAAGCTTTAGGCCCTTAACTCCAATGCTTTATACCATCTGCTCACCTGTAGGCAATTATTGCAACGATTTATAGGGTTCACTAGGCTTCAGGCCCTGAAACTCCAATGCTTCATACCATCTGCTCACTTGTAGCCCATCACTGCAATGTTTTATGGGGTTCTCTAGGCTTCAGTCCCTTATCTTCAATGCTTTATACCATCTACTCACCTGTAGGCCATTACTGCAAAGTTTTATGGGGTTCTATAGGCTTTAGGCCCTCACCTCCAATGCTTTATACCGTCTGGTCACCTATAGGCCATCACTGCATTAATTTATGGAGTTCTCTAGGCTTCAGGCCCTTACCTCCAATTATTTATACTGTCTGCTCACCTGTAGACCATCATTGCAAAGATTTATGGGGTTCGAAAGGTTCAGGCCCTCACTTCCAATGCTTTATACCGTCCGCTCACCTGTAGGCCATTACTGCAATGTTATATGGGGTTCCTTAGGCTTCAGGCCCTCACCGCCAATGCTTTATAAGGTCTGCTTATCTGTAGCCCATCCCTGCAATATTTTATGGGGTTCACTAGGCTTTAGGCTCTTAAGTCCAATGCTTTATACCGTCTGATTACCTGTAGGCCATCACTGCAATAATTTATGGGGTTTGCTAGGCTTCAGGCCCTCACCTGCAATGCTTTATTCCATGTGCTCACCTGTAGGCCATTACTGCAATGTTTTATGGGGTTTTCTAGGCTTTAGGCCCTCACCTCCAATGCTTTATACCGTCTGCTCACTTGTACCCCATCACTGCAATGTTTTATGGGGTTCTCTAGGCTTCAGACCCTCACCTTCAATGCTTTATACAAATCTGCTCACCTGTAGGCCATCATTGCAAAGATTTATGGGGTTCGATAGGTTCCAGGCCCTCTCCTCCAATGCTTTATAAGGTCTGCTCACCTGTTGCCCATCACTGCAATGTTTTTGGGATTTTCTAGGCTTCAGGCCCTCACCTCCAATGCTTTATACCATCTGCTCACATGTAGCCCATTACTGCAGTGTTTTTGGGGTTCTCTAGGTTTCAGACCCTCAACTTCAATGCTTTTTACTGTCTGCTCACCTGTAGACAATTACTGCAATGTTTTATGGGGTTCGCTAGGCTTCAGGGCCTCACCTCCAACGCTTTATACTATCTGCTCACCTGTAGGCCATCAGTGCAATATTTTATGGGGTTCACTAGGCTTCAGGCCCTCACCTCCAATGCTTTATACCATCTGCTCACCTGTAGGCCATTACTGCAATGTTTTATTGGGTTCTCTAGGCTTCAGGCCCTCACCTCCAATTCTTTATATTGTCTGCTCATCTGTAGGCCATTATTGCAATGTTTTATGGGGTTCTCTAGGCTTCAGGCCATCACCTCCACTGCTTTATACTGTCTGCTCACCTGTAGGCCATTATGGCCATGTTTTATGGGGTTTTCTAGGCTTCAGGCCCTCACCTCCAATGCTTTATACCGTTTGCTCACTTGTACCCCATCACTGCAATGTTTCATGTGGTTTTCTAGGCTTCAGACCCTCACCTTCAATGCTTTATACAAATCTGCTCACCTGTAGGCCATCATTGCAAAGATTTATGGGGTTCGATAGGTTTCAGGCCCTCTCCTCCAATGCTTTATACGGTCTGCTCACCTTTTGCCCATCACTGCAATGTTTTTGGGATTTTGTAGGCTTCAGGCCCTCACCTCCAATGCTTTATACCATCTGCTCACATGTAGCTCATCACTGCAGTCTTTTTGGGGTTTTCTAGGCTTCATACCCTCAACTTCAATACTTTTTACTGTCTGCTCACCTGTAGATAATTACTGCAATGTTTTATGGGGTTCGCTAGGCTTCAGGCCCTCACCTCCAATGCTTTATACTATCTGCTAACCTGTAGGCCATCAGTGCAATATTTTATGGGGTTCACTAGGCTTCGGGCCCTCACCTCCAATGCTTTATACCATCTGCTCACCTGTAGGCCATTACTGCAATGTTTTATTGGGTTCTCTAGGCTTCAGGCCCTCACCTCCAATGCTTTATATTGTCTGCTCATCTGTAGGCCATTACTGCAATGTTTTATGGGGTTCTCTAGGCTTCATGCCATCACCTCCAATGCTTTTTACTGTCTGCTCACCTGTAGGCCATTACTGCAATGTTTAATGGGGTTTGCTAGGCTTCAGGCCCTCACCTCCAATGCTTTATACGTCTGCTCACTTGTAGCCCATCACTGCAATGTTTTCAGGGGTTCTCATGGCTTCAGGCCCTCACCTCCAGTGCTTTATATTGTCTGCTCATCTGTAGTCCATTACTGCATTGTTTTATGGGGTTCTCTAGGCTTCAGGCCATCTCCTCCAATGCTTTATACTGGCTGCTCACCTGTAGGCCATAACTGCAATGTTTTATGGGGTTCTCTAAGCTTAAGGCCCTTAACTTCAATGCTTTATACCGTCTGCTCACCTGTAGGCAATCACTGCAACGATTTATGGGGTTCTTTAGGCCTCAGGCCCTGAAACTCCCATGCTTTATACCGTCTGCTAACTTGTAGCCCATCACTGCAATGTTTTATGGGGTTCTCTAGGGTCCAGACACTCAACTCCAATGCTTTATAATGTCTGCTCACTTGTAGACCATCCCTGCAATATTTTATGAGGTTCACTAGGATTCAGGCTCTCCTTTCCAATGCTTTATACCGTCTGCTCACCTGTAGGCCATCACTGCAATGATTTATCGGATTCGCTAGGATTAAGGCCCTCACCTCCAATGCTTTATACCATCTGCTCTCCTGTAGCCCATCACTGCAATGTTTCATGTGGTTCTCTAGCCTTCAGACCCTTAACTCCAATGATTTTTACCGTCTACTCACCTGTAGGCCATTACTGCAATGTTTTATGGGGGTCGCTAGGCTTCAAGCCCTCACCTCCAATGTTTTATACGGTTTGCTAACCTGTAGCCAATCACTGCAATATTTTATGGGGTTTCCCAGGCTTCAGGACCTCACCTCCAATGCTTTATACCATCTGCTCACTTGTAGCCCATTACTGCAATGTTTTATGGCGTTCTCTAGGCTTTAGGCCCTTACCTCCAATGCCTTATACCATCTACTCACCTGTAGGCCATTACTGCAATGTTTTATGGGGTTTTCGAGGAATTAGGCCCTCACCTCCAATGCTTTATACCGTCTGGTCACCTTTAGGCAATGACTGCAATGATTTATGGGGTTCTTAAGGCTTCAGGCCCTCAACTCCAATGCTTTATACTGTCTGCTCACCTGTAAGCCATTACTGCAATGTTTTATGGGGTCGCTAGGCTTCAGGCCCTAACCTCCAATGCTTTATAAGGTCTGCTCACCTGTAGCCAATCAATTCAATATTTTCTGGGGTTTTCAAGGCTTCAGGAACTCACCTCCAATGCTTTATAGCGTCTGCTCACTTGTAGCCCATCACTGCAATGTTTTATATGGTTCTATAGGCTTCAGGCCCTTACCTCCAATGCCTTATACCATCTACTCAACTGTAGGCCATTACTGCAATGTTTTATGTGGTTCTCTAGGAATTAGGCCCTCACCTCCAAAGCTTTATACCGTCTGGTCATCTGTAGGCAATCACTGCATTGATTTATGGAGTTCTCTAGGCTTCAGACCCTAACCTCCAATGCTTTATACCATCTGCTCACCTGTAGGCCATTACAGCAATGTTTTATGAGGTTCTCTAGGCTTCAGGCCCGCACCTGCAATGCTTTACACCATCTGATCACCAGTAGGGCATAACGGCAATGTTTTATTAGATTCTCTAGGCTTCAGGCCCCCACCTCCAATGCTTTAAACTGTCTGCTCACCTGTAGGCCATTACTGCAATGTTTTATGGGGTTCCCTAGGCTTCAGGCACTCACCACCAATGCTTTATACCATCTGCCTAACTGTACGCCATCACTGCAATGATTTATGGGGTTCGCTAGGCTTCAGGCCCTCATCTCCAATGCTTTATACCATCTACTCAACTGTAGGCCATTACTGCAATGTTTTATGTGGTTCTCTAGGAATTAGGCCCTCACCTCCAAAGCTTTATACCGTCTGGTCATCTGTAGGCAATCACTGCATTGATTTATGGAGTTCTCTAGGCTTCAGACCCTAACCTCCAATGCTTTATACCATCTGCTCACCTGTAGGCCATTACAGCAATGTTTTATGAGGTTCTCTAGGCTTCAGGCCCGCACCTGCAATGCTTTACACCATCTGATCACCAGTAGGGATTACGGCAATGTTTTATGAGGTTCTCTAGGCTTCAGGCCCCTACCTCCAATGCTTTATACTGTCTGCTCACCTGTAGGACATTACTGCAATGTTTTATGGGGTTCCCTAGGTTTCAGACCCTCACCTCCAATGCTTTATACCGCCTGCTCAACTGTACGCCATCACTGCAATGATTTAAGGGGTTCGCTAGGCTTCAGGCCCTCATCTCCAATGTTTTATACCATCTGCTCACCTGTAGGCAATCACTGCAATGATTTATGTGGTTCTCTAGGCTTCAGGCCCTCAACTCCAATGCTTTATACCTTCTGCTTACTTGTAGCCCATCACTGCAATGTTTTCTGGGGTCTGTAGGCTTCAGGCCCTTACCTCCAATGCTTTATACCGCCTGCTCACCTGTAGGCCATCACTGCAATGTTTTATGGGGTTATCTAAGCTTTCGGCCCTCAATTCCAATGCTTTATACCTTCTGCTTACTTGTAGCCCATCACTGCAATGTTTTCTGGGGGTCTGTAGGCTTCAGGCCCTTACCTCCAATGCTTTATACCGCCTGCTCACCTGTAGGCAATCACTGCAATGATTTATGGGTTTCTCTAGGCTTCTGTCACGACTGTGACTGATCCAGACAGGTCTGGGAGGAGAAGGTCGCAGCGACTTGCTACTCGCGATAGCTTGTGAGTTTGCTCCGTGGTTCAGGGTATGTCATCCGGGTTTTGCCTTGTGAACCTTTTTGTCCTGACTGGGAGTTTGTAGGCATCCTTCTCAGGTGATTCCTGTCTGCCACTCCCAGCTACTATATTAGTTTCAGTTTCACTTGCAGTCATTGCCAGATATAGTCCTTACTTCCAGTGCTATTCTGACCTTTGAAAGAGATCTTTTGACGGTATTGCTGTGGAGCTCTTGTCTGGCGTGGACTGTCGTTATTGGGATCATCTTCTCGGCTCGTGACTGGATAAGTCTATCTCTGCTGGAGATTGTTTGTTTGTTGCTGTCTTCCCTATTGTTCTCCTAGACATGAGTGATGGTGACTAATGCTCCCATCTGCCTTTCCCCAGTCTAGTCTTCCTAGGGTGACTCAGGGTTTAGGCATCCTGCTCGCCGCACGGGTTCACACCCCGTCTAGAGTATCAGGGCAGACAGGTGCCAGCTTAGGGTTAGTCAGGGGTGGTCGTTCTATTTCCCATCAGTAGATAAGTGTCCCCCTTCCCTCCGTCTGGTGCGACACGACTGCTGCTGGGATAGCGGTCGTGACAGCTTCAGGCCCTCAACTCCAATGCTTTATACCTTCTGCTTACTTGAAGCCCATCAGTGCAATGTTTTATGTCGTTCTCTAGGCTTCAGGCCCTTAAATCCAATGCTTTATACCGTCTAGTCACCTATAGGCCATCACTGCATTGATTTATGGAGTTTTCTAGGCCTCTGGTCCTCACCTCCAATGCTTTATAACGTCTGCTCACCTATAGGCCATGATTGCAAAGATTTATGAGGTTCGATTGGTTTCAGGCCCTCATCTCCAATGCTTTATACCGTCCGCTCACCTGTATGCATCACTGCAATGTTTTATGGGATTCTCTAGGTTTCAGGCCCTCACCTCCAATGCTTTATACCATCTACTCACTTGTAGCCCATCACTGCAATGGTTTATGGGGTTCTCTAGGCTTCGGACCCTCAACTCCAATGCTTTATACCGTCTGCTCACTTGTAGCCCATCACTGCAATGTTTTATGGGGTTCTCTAGGCTTCAGGCCCTTACCTTCCATGCTTTATACCATCTACTCACCTGTAGGCCATTACAGCAATGTTTTATGGGGTTATCTAGGCATTAAGCCCTCAACTCAAATGCTTTATACCGTCTGGTCATCTATAGGCCATCACTGCATTGATTTATGGAGTTCTCTAGGCTTCAGGCCCTCACCTCGAATTTTTATACTGTCTGCTCACCTGTAGGCCATCATTGCAAAGATTTATGGGTTTAGAAAGGTTTCAGGCCCCCACCTCCAATGCTTTATACTGTCTGCTCACCTGTAGCCCATCACTGCAATGTTTTATGGGGTTTAGCTTTCAGACCCTCAACTCCAATGATTTTTACTGTCTAATCACCTGTAGGACATTACTGCAATGTTTTATGGGGGTCGCTAGGCTTCAGGCCCTCACCTCCAATGCTTTATACTGTCTGCTCACCTGTAGCCAATCACTGCAATATTTTATGGGGTTTTCGAGGCTTTAGGACCTCACCTCCAATGCTTTTTACCTTCTGCTTAATTGTAGCCCATCAGTGCAATGTTTTATGTCGTTCTCTAGGCTTCAGGCCCTTAAATCCAGTGCTTTATAACGTCTAGTCACCTATAGGCCATAATTGCAAAGATTTATGAGGTTCGATTGGTTTCAGGCCCTCATCTCCAATGCTTTATACCGTCCGCTCACCAGTATGCCATCACTGCAATGTTTTATGGGGTTCTCTAGGTTTAAAGCCCTCACCTCCAATGCTTTATACCATCTACTCACTTGTAGCCCATCACTGCAATGTTTTAAGGGGTTCTCTAGGCTTCGGACCCTCAACTCCAATGCTTTATATCATCTGTTCACCTATAGGCCATTACGGCAATGTTTTATGAGGTTCTCTAGGCTTCAGGCCCTCACCACCAAAACTTTATACTGTCTGCTCCCCTGTAGGCCATTACTGCAATGTTTTATGGGGTTCCCTAGGCTTCAGGCCCTCACCTCCAATGCTTTATACCATCTGCTCAACTGTACGCCATCACTGCAATGATTTATGGGGTTCTCTAAGCTTTAGGCCCTCAATTCTAATGCTTTATACCGTCTGCTCACCTGTAGGCAATCACTGCAATGATTTATGGTGTTCTCTAGGCTTCAAGCCCTCAACTCCAATGCTTTATACCTTCTGCTTACTCGTAGCCCATCACTGCAATTTTTATGTCGTTCTCTAGGCTTCAGGCCCTTACCTCCAATGCTTTCTACCGTCTAGTCACCTATAAGCCATCACTGCATTGATTTATGGAGTTCTCTAGGCTTCAGGTTCTCACCTCCAATGCCTTAAACCGTCTGCTTACCTATAGGCCATAATTGCAAAAATATATAGGGTTCGATAGGTTTCAGGCCCTCATCTCCAAAGCTTTATACCGTCCGCTCACCTGTATGCCATTACTGCAATGTTTTATGGGGTTATCTAGGCTTTAGGCCCTCACCTCCAATGCTTTATACTGTCTGGTCACCTATAGGCCATAACTGCATTGATTTGTGGCGTTCTCTAGGCTTCAGACACTCAACTCCAATGCTTTATACAGTCTGCTCACTTGTAGCCCATCACTGCAATGTTTTATGGGGTTCACTAGGCTTCAGGCCCTCACCTCCAATGCTTTATACCGTCTGCTCACCTATAGGCCATCATTGCAAAGATTTATAGGGTTTGATAGGTTTCAGGCCCTCATTTCCAATGCTTTATACCGTCCGCTCACCTGTACGCCATCCCTGCTATGTTTTATGGGGTTCTCTAGGTTTCAGGCCCTCACCTCCAATGCTTTATACCATATGCTTACCTGTAGGCCATCACTGCAATGATTTATGGGGTTCTTTAGGCTTCAGGCCCTCACCTCCAATGCTTTATACCGTCTGCTCACCTGTAGCCCATCACTTCAATGCTTTATTGGGTTCTCTAGACTTCAGGCCTTCACCTCCAATGCTTTATACCGTCAGCTCACCTGTTGCCCATCACTGCAATGTGTTATGGGATTTTCTAGGCTTCAAGCCCTTACCTCCAATGCGTTATACCAACTGATTACCTGTAGGCAATCACTAAAATGTTTTATTGGGTTCTCTAGGCTTCAGACCCGCACCACTATTGCTTTTTACCGTCTGCTCACCTGTAAGTAATTACTGCAATGTTTTATGGGGTTTGCTAGTCTTCAGGCCCTCACCTCCAATGCTTTATACCATCTGCTCACGTGTAGGCCATCACTGCAATGTTTTATGGGGTTCTATAGGCTTTAGCACCTCAACTCCAATGCTTTATGCCGTCTGCTTACCTGTAGACCATCACTGCAATGTTTTATGGAGTTCTCTAGGCTTCAAGCCCTCACCTCCAATGCTTTATACCGTCTGTTGACCTGTAGGCAATTACTGCAATGATTTATGGGGTTGGCTAGTCTTCAGGCCCTCACCTCCAATGCTTTATAAGATCTGCTCACCTGTAGGCAATTACTGCAATGATTTATGGGGTTCTCTTGGCTTCAGGTCCTCACCTCCAATGCTCTATACCTTCTGCTCACCTGTAGGCCATCACTGCAATGATTTATGGGGTTGGCTAGGCTTCAGGCCCTCACCTCCAATGCTTTATAAGGTCTGCTCTCCTGTAGCCCATCACTGCAAAATGTTAAGGAGTTAATTAGGCTTAATTCCCTCAGCTTCAATGCTTTATACCGTCTGCTCACCTGTAGCCATAACTGCAATGATTTATGTGATTTTCTAGGCTTCAGGCCCTCAACTCCAATGCTTTTACCAGCTGCTCACATGTAGCCCATCACTGCAATGTTTTATGGGGTTCTCTAGGCTTCAGACCCTCAACTTCAATGATTTTTACCGTCTGCTCACCTGTAGGCCATTACGGCAATGATTTATGGGGTTCGCTAGGCTTCAGGCCCTCACCTCCAATTCTTTATACCATCTGCTCATCTGGAGGCCATTACTGCAATATTTTATGGGGTTTTCTAGACTTCAGGCCCTCACGTACATTGCTTTATACCATCTGCTCACATGTAGCACATCACTGCAATGTTTTATGGGGTTCTCTAGTCTTCAGACCCTCAACTCTAATGATTTTTACCGTCTGCTCATCTGTAGGCCATTACTGCAATGTTTTATGGGGTTCACTAGGCCTCAGGCTCTCACTTCCAATGCTTTAGACCGTCTTCTCACCTGGAGGTTGTAACAATGGCAGTTTGCAGCCGCCAACGTGCAGTGCGTCCGACAACGTACCTCAGTCGAGCTGCACTCGGGGCTCCTCCTCTTCGCTGCAGGCTCCGGACCCGCTTTCCTGCGCTGTCGCCTCTGCCTGTATCCTGACCTCGTCTCTGCTTGATCCTCTTGTACTTCGCTGCTCTCAAGTTGAAGACCCGGACTGTAGACCACGCCTCTATCTGCTGTGCAGATCGTTACACCAGCTACACCTGGACTAACTCAGCTCTGCTGTTCTCACAGCACTAGTTCTGCTATACCGCTTGTTCAGCTCAGCATTATGCTGCGGCTGTCTGCTATATTGCCTGTTCCCCGGTGCTAGCATCGGGGCTTTCTGGCCTGCCCGGCCAGCTGCCACTTAACCGGGACCACTCTTGCGGTAGCAACCTGGTGTCTCCACTGCAGCTGAGTCCAGCTTCCGCATCCTGGAGCGGGATAGAGGGTGAAAACAAGGGGGAAACTAAGACTCCGCTCCCAAGTTTGGCCCAAAGCCAAACCGGTAAGTGGCACAGCGGGTCCACACCCGTTGATCCGTTACATAGGTCATCACTGCATTGATTTATGGAGTTCTCTAAGCTTCAGGCCCTCACCTCCAATCCTTTATACCGTCTACTCACCTTTAGGCCATCATTGCAAAGATTTATGGGGTTCGAAAGGTTTTAGGACCTCACCTCCAATGCTTTATAACGTCCGCTCACCTGTAGGCCATTACTGCAATGTTATATGGGGTTCCTTAGGCTTCAGGCCCTCACCTCCAATGCTTTATAAGGTCTGCTCACCTGTAGCCCATCACTGCAATATTTTATGGGGTTCACTAGGCTTATAGCTCTCACTTCCAATGCTTTATACCGTCTGCTCACCTGTAGGCCATCATTGCAATGATTTATGGGGTTCGCTAGGCTTCAGTCCCTCACCTCCAATGCTTTATACCATCTGCTCACCTGAAGGCCATTACTGCAATGTTTTATGGGGTTTTCTAGGCTTCAGGCCCTCACCTCTAATGCTTTATACCGTCTGCTCACTTTAAGCCGATCACTGCAATGTTTTCTGGGCTTCTCTAGGCTTCAGGCCCTTACCTCCAATGCTTTATACCGCCTGCTCACCTGTAGGCCATAACTACAATGTTTTATGGGGTTCTCTAAGCTTTAGGCCCTTAATTCCAATTCTTTATACCGTCTGCTCACCTTTAGGCAATCACTGCAACGATTTATGGGGTTCTCTAGGCTTCAGGCCCTGAAACTCTAATGCTTCATACCGTCTGCTCACTGGTAGGCCATCACTGCAATGTTTTATGGGGTTCTCTAGGGTTCAGAACCTCAACTCCAATGCTTTATACCGTCTGCTCACTTGTAGACCATCACTGCAATGTTTTATGGGGTTCTCTAGGCTTCAGGCCCTTACCTTCAATGCTTTATACCATCTACTCACCTGTAGGTCATTACTGCAATGTTTTATGGGGTTCTCTAGGCTTTAGGCCCTCACCTCCAATGATTTATACTGTCTGGTCACCTATATGCCATCACTGCATTAATTTATGGAGTTCTCTAGGCTTCAGGCCCTCACCTCCAATTTTTATACCGTCTGCTCACCTGTAGGCCATCATTGCTATATTTTATGGGGTTCACTAGGCTTTAGGCTCTGACTTCCAATGCTTTATACAGTCTAGTCACCTATAGGCCATTACTGCAATGTTTTATGGGGTTCTCTAGGCTTCAGACCGCCACCTCCATGGCTTTTTACCGTCTGCTCACCTGTAAGCAATTACTGCAATGTTTTATGGGGTTTGCTAGGCTTCAAGCCCTCACCTCCAATTCTTTATACCTTCTGCTCACCTGTAGGCCATCACTGCAAAATTTTATGGGGTTCACTAGGCTTCAGGCTCTCACTTCAGATGCTTTATACTGTCTGCTCATCTGTGGGCAATGACTGCAATTATTTATGGGTTCCCTAGGCTTTACGCCCTCACCTCCAATGCTTTATACCGTCTGCTCACCTGTAGGCCATTATTGCAATGTTTTATGGGGTTCACTAGGCTTCAGGCCCTTACCTCCAATGCTTTATACTGTCTGCTCACCTGTAGGCCATCAATGCAATGTTTTATGGGGTTCTCTAGGCTTCAGTCCCTCACCTCTAATGCTTTATACCGTCTGCTCACCTAAAGGCCATCACTTCAATGCTTTATTTGGTTCTCTAGACTTCAGGCCTTCACCTCCACAGCTTTATACCGTCAGCTCACCTGTATCCCATCACTTCAATGCTTTATGGGGTTCTCTAGACTTCAGGCACTTACCTTCAATGATTTATACCATCTACTCACCTGTAGACCATTACTGCAATGTTTTATAGGGTTCTCTAGGCTTTAGGCCCTCAACTCCAATGCTTTATACCGTCTGGTCACCTATAGGCCATCATTGCTATATTTTATGGGGTTCACTAGGCTTTAGGCTCTCACTTCCAATGCTTTATACCGTCTTCTCATCTGTAGGACATCACTGCAATGATTTATGGGTTTCGCTAGGCTTCAGGCCCTCAGCTCCAATGCTTTATAAGGTCTGCTCACCTGTAGCCCATCACTGCTATATTTTATGGGGTTCACTAGGCTTTAGGCTCTCACTTCCAATGCTTTATACCGTCTTCTCACCTGTAGGCCATCACTGCAATGATTTATGGGGTTCTTTAGGCTTCAGGCCCTGAAACTCCAATGCTTTATACCGTATGCTCACCTTTAAGCAATCACTGCAACGATTTATGGGGTTCTTTAGGCTTCAGGCCCTGAAACTCCAATGCTTCATATCGTCTGCTCACTTGTAGGCCATCACTGCAATGTTATATGGGGTTCCTTAGGCTTCAGGACCTCACCTCCAATGCTTTATAAGGTCTGCTCACCTGTAGCCCATCACTGCTATATTTTATGGGGTTCACTAGTCTTTAGGCTCTCACCTCCAATGCGTTATACCGTCTGGTCACCTATAGGCCATCACTGCATTAATTTATGGAGTCCTCTAGGCTTCAGGCCCTCACCTCCAATTATTCATACCTTACGCTCTCCTGTAGGCCATCATTGCAAAGATTTATCGGGTTCAAAGGTTTCAGGCCCTCACCTCCAATGCTTTATACCGTCCGCTCACCTGTAGGCCATTACTGCAATTTTATATGGGGTTCCATAGGCTTCAGGACCTCACCTCCAATGCATTATAAGGTCTGCTCACCTGTAGCCCATCACTGAAATATTTTATGGGGTTCACTAGGCTTTAGGCTCTCACTTCCAATGCTTTATACCGTCTTCTCACCTGTAGGCCATCACTGCAATGATTTATGGGGTTCGCTAGGCTTCAGGCCCTCAGCTCCCATGCTTTATACCGTATGCTCACCTTTAGGCAATCACTCCAACGATTTATGGGGTTCTTTAGGCTTCAGGCCCTGAAACTCCAATGCTTCATATCGTCTGCTCACTTATAGGCCATCACTGCAATGTTTTATGGGGTTCTCTAGGCTTCAGACCCTCAACTCCAATGCTTTATACCGTCATCTCACTTGTAGACCATTACTGCAAAGTTTTATGGGGTTCTCTAGGCTTCAGGCCCTTACCTTCAATGCTTTATACCATCTACTCACCTGTAAGCCATTTCTGCAATGTTTTATGTGGTTCTCTAGGCTTTAGGCCCTCACCTCCAATGCGTTATACCGTCTAGTCACCTATAGGCCATCACTGCATTAATTTATGGAGTTCTCTAGGCTTCAGGCCCTCACCTCCAATTCTTCATACCGTATGCTCTCCTGTAGGCCATCATTGCAAAGATTTATCGGGTTCGAAAGGTTTCAGGCCCTCACCTCCAATGCTTTATACCGTCCGCTCACCTGTAGGCCATTACTGCAATTTTATGGGGTTCCATAGGCTTCAGGACCTCACCTCCAATGCATTATAAGGTCTGCTCACCTGTAGCCCATCACTGCAATATTTTATGGGGTTCACTAGGCTTTAGGCTCTTACTTCCAATGCTTTATACCGTCTTCTCACCTGTAGGCCATCACTGCAATGATTTATGGGGTTCGCTAGGCTTCAGGCCCTCACCTCCAATGCTTTATAACGTCTGCTCACTTGTAGCCCATCACTGCAATGTTTTCTGGGGTTCTCTAGGCTTCAGGCCCTTACCTCCAATGCTGTATACCGCCTGCTTACCTATAGGCCATAACTGCAATGTTTTATTGGGTTCTCTAGTCTTTGGACCCTCAACTCCAATGCTTTATACCGTCTGCTCACTTGTAGCCCATCACTGCAATGTTTTATGGGGTTCTCTAGGCTTCAGGCCCTTACCTCCAATGCTTTATACCATCTACTCACCTGTAGTCCATTACTGCAATGTTTTATGGGGTTATCTAGGCTTTAGTCCCTCACCTCCAATGCTTTATACCGTCTGGTCACCTATAGGCCATCACTGCATTGATTTATGGAGTTCTCTAGGCTTCAGGCCCTCACCTCCAATTCTTTATACTGTCTGCTCACCTGTAGGCCATTATTGCAAAGATTTATGGGGTTCGAAAGGTTTCAGGCTCTCAACTCCAATGCTTTATACCGTCCGCTCACCTGTAGGCTATTACTGCAATGTTATATGGGATTCCTTAGGCTTCAGGCCCTCACCGCCAATGCTTTATACTGTCTGCTCACCTGTAGGCCATTACTGCAATGTTTTATGGGGTTCCCTAGGCTTTAGGCCCTCACCTCCAATGCTTTATACCGTCTGCTCTCCTGTAGACCATTACTGCAATGTTTTATGGGGTTCGCTAGGCTTCAGACCCTCACCTCCAATGCTTTATACCATCTGCTCACCTTTAGGCCATTACTGCAATGTTTTATGGGGTTCTCTAGGCTTCAGGCCCTCACCTCCAATGCTTTATACCGTCTGCTCACCTGTAGGCCATTACTGCAATGTTTTATGGGGTTCGCTAGGCTTCAGGGCCTTATCTTCAATGCTTTATAAAGTGTGCTCACCTGTCGCCCATCACTGCAATATTTTATGGGGTTCGCTAGGCTTCAGGCCCTCACCTCCAATACTTTATACCATCTGCTCAACTGTAGGCCATTACTGCAATGTTTTATGGGGTTTTCTAGGCTTCAGGCCCTCACCTCCAATGCTTTATACCGTCTGCTCACTTGTAGCCCATCACTGCAATGTTTTCTGGGGTTATCTAGGCTTCAGGCCCTTATCTCCAATGCTTTGTACCGCCTACTCACCTGTAGGCCATAACTGCAATGTTTTATGGGGTTCGCTAGGCTTCAGGCCCTCACCTCCAATGCTTTATACCGTCTGCTCACCTGTAGGCCATTACTGCAATGTTTTACGGGGTTCGCTAGGCTTCAGGGCCTTAAAGGGGTTATCCCAGTTATTAAAAAAAAAAAAAAAAAAAAATTCTAAAACTCATCAGGACATACAGATACATTAGTTAAAACTTAATTTCTTAAAAAGAAACAATCCTTCCCCTTTTCATGGTTCTGTTATTGCTGTGTTTACATTCTGCAGTAAAGCTGTGGGGCGTTTAACAACAATCTATCTATCTATCTATCTCATATATCTATCTATCTCATATATCTATCTATCTATCTATCTATCTATCTATCCCATATATCTATCTATCTATCTATCTATCTATCTATCTATCTATCCCATATCATTAGAGATGAGCGAACACCTGGAAGTTCGGGTGCGGGAAGTTCGGCTGAACTTCCGAAAATGTTCGAGTTCGGGATCCGAACTCGACCCGAACTTTATCCTGAACCCGAACCCCATTGAAGTCAATGGGGACCCGAACTTTTAGGCACTAAAAAGACTGTAAAATAGTCCAGGAAAGGGCTAGAGGGCTGCAAAAGGCAGCAAAATGTAGGTAAATCCCTGCAAACAAATGTGGATAGGGAAATGAATTAAAATAAAATAAAATAAATAAAAATTAACCCAGACCGAGGATACAGGTCCCACTGCAAGGAATCATGCGTCATATCACCCACCACTGGAGAAGGCCACTTTCAGTTATTTCGGCCCCAGCACCCAGACAGAGGAGAGAGGTCCCACAGCAAGGAATCATGCGTCATATCACCCACCACTGGAGAAGGCCACTTTCAGTTATTTCGGCCCAGCACCCAGACAGAGGAGAGAGGTCCCACAGCAAGGAATCATGCGTCATATCACCCACCACTGGAGAAGGCCACTTTCAGTTATTTCGGCCCAGCACCCAGACCGAGGCTTGTATTTAGGCCCTGGATGAAAGGTATCCTTTATGGACAGATTTACAATTGGCCTGCAACAGCTCGAACACCAGATTCAGGGTATTGCTATTTTGGCAATTGAATTTCACCCCAGAACAAAGTATATCCTTTGCAGGACAATATGAAACTTGGCCAGCCACAGCTGAAACCACAGATTTATGGTATTGCTATTTTGGCAATTGAATTTCACCCCAGAACAAAATATACCCTTTTATGGACAGATTAACACTTGGCTTGCAACAGCTGGGACACCAGATTCAAGGTATTGCTATTTTGGCAATTGAATTTCACCCCACAACAAAATATATGTTTTTGCGGATACTATGAAACTTGGCCAGCCACAGCTGAAACCACTGATTTATGGTATTGCTATTTTGGCAATTGAATTTCACCCGAAAACAAAATATACCCTGTTACGGACAGATTTAAACTAGGCCTGCAACAGCTGGACCACCAGATTCAGGGTATTGCTATTTTGCCAATTGAATTTCACCCCAGAACAAAATATACCCATTTACCGACAGATTAACACTTGGCCTGCAACAGCTGGGACACCAGATTCAGGGTATTGCTATTTTGGCAATTGAATTTCACCCCAGAACAAAATATATGTTTTTGCGGACACTATGAAACTTGTCCAGCCACAGCTGAAACCACTGATTTATGGTATTGCTATTTTGGCAATTGTATTTCACCCCAGAACAAAATATATAATTTGCAGGACACTATGAAACTTGGCCTGCCACAGCTGAAACCACTGATTTATGGTATTGCTATTTTGGCAATTGAATTTCACCCGAAAACAAAATATACCCTGTTACGGACAGATTTAAACTGGGCCTGCAACAGCTGGACCACCAGATTCAGGGTATTGCTATTTTGCCAATTGAATTTCACCCCAGAACAAAATATACCCATTTACCGACAGATTAACACTTGGCCTGCAACAGCTGGGACACCAGATTCAGGGTATTGCTATTTTGGCAATTTAATTTCACCCCAGAACAAAATATATGTTTTGCGGACACTATGAAACTTGTCCAGCCACAGCTGAAACCACTGATTTATGGTATTGCTATTTTGCAATTGAATTTTACCCCAGAACAAAATATATAATTTGCAGGACACTATGAAACTTGGCCAGCCACAGCTGAAACCACTGATTTATGGTATTGCTATTTTGGCAATTGAATTTCACCCCAGAACAAAATATACTCTTTACGGACAGATTAACACTTGGCCTGCAACAGCTGGGACACCAGATTCAGGGTATTGCTATTTTGGCAATTGAATTTCACCCCACAGCAAAATATATGTTTTTGCGGACACAATTAAACTTGGCCAGCCACAGCTGAAACCACTGATTTATGGTATTGCTGTTTTGGCAATTGAATTTCACCCCAGAACAAAATATATAATTTGCAGGACACTATGAAACTTGGCCAGCCACAGCTGAAACCACTGATTTATGGTATTGCTATTTTGGCAATTGAATTTCACCCCACAACAAAATATATGTTTTACGGACACTATGAAACTTGGCCAGCCACAGCTGAAACCACTGATTTATGGTATTGCTATTTTGGTAATTGAATTTCACTCCACAACAAAATATATGTTTTTATGGACCCTATGAAAATTGTCCAGCCACAGCTGAAACCACTGATTTATGGTATTGCTATTTTGGCAATGGTATTTCACCCCAGAACAAAATATATAATTTGCAGGACACTATGAAACTTGGCCTGCCACAGCTGAAACCACAGATTTATGGTATTGCTATTTTGGCAATTGAATTTCACCCCAGAAGAAAATATACCCTTTACGGACAGATTAACTCTTGGCCTGCAACAGCTGGGACACCAGATTCAGGGTATTGCTATTTTGGCAATTGAATTTCACCCCAGAACAAAATATATGTTTTTATGGACACTATGAAACTTGTCCAGCCACAGCTGAAACCACTGATTTATGGTATTGCTATTTTGGCAATTGAATTTCACCCCAGAACAAAATATACCCTTTTACAGACAGATTAACACTTGGCCTGCAACAGCTGGGACACCAGATTCAGGGTATTGCTATTTTGGCAATTGAATTTCACCCCACAGCAAAATATATGTTTTTGCGGACACTATTAAACTTGGCCAGCCACAGCTGAAACCACATATTTATGGTATTGCTATTTTGGCAATTGAATTTCACCCCACAACAAAATATATGTTTTTGCTGACACTATGAAACTTGTCCAGCCACAGCTGAAACCACTGATTTATGGTATTGCTATTTTGGCAATTGTATTTCACCCCAGAACAAAATATACAATTTGCAGGACATTATGAAACTTGGCCAGCCACAGCTGAAACCACTGATTTATGGTATTGCTATTTTGGCAATTGAATTTCACCCCAGAACAAAATATACCCTTTACGGACAGATTAACACTTGGCCTGCAACAGCTGGGACACCAGATTCAGGGTATTGCTATTTTGGCAATTAAATTTCACCCCACAACAAAATATATGTTTTTGGGACACTATGATACTTGGCCAGCCACAGCTGAAACCACTGATTTATGGTATTGCTGTTTTGGCAATTGAATTTCACCCCAGAACAAAATATATGTTTTTGCGGACACTATGAAACTTGTCCAGCCACAGCTGAAACCACTGATTTATGGTATTGCTATTTTGGCTATTGAATTTCACCCCAGAACAAAATATAAGTTTTTACAGACACTCTGAAACTTGGCCAGCCACAGCTTAAACCACTGATTTATGGTATTGCTATTTTGGCAATTGAATTTCACCCAAGAACAAAATATATAATTTGCAGGACACTATGAAACTTGGCCAGCCACAGCTGAAACCACTGATTTATGGTATTGCTATTTTGGCAATTGAATTTCACCACAGAAAATAATCTATCCTTTGTCAGACAGCAGGCAGTATTATACTTGGCTAGCCAAAGCTGGAACACCAGATTTAGGGGATTGGTATTTGGGCAATTCTATTTAACCCCTTAATAAAATATAGAAATTGCTATCCTGAGTTTCTAGGGGTGACAATTAGCACTGACAGCCAAGCCCCTGATGTAGGATATAGCAAAAAAAAAAAAACTAGTATTGATGGATTGATGGACTTGGTGGCAGCTTGTTCTGGTGCACCACAAGTCACAAAATGGCCAACAATCACCCCAGAAAATAAGTGACAGAAAAACGCTCTGTGCAGCCTAAAAACCAGTGAGCAAGTAACTAGCAGAAGTTCAATCATTCACAGCTGTAGATCGATCAGTTCATTAGGTGCTGTTGCTGACTTTTCCCTGCCTAATCTCGCCCTCACAGAAGCTGCATCCTCTCCCTACACTAATCAGAGCAGTGTGACGTGCAGCGCTACGTGACTCCAGCTTAAATAGAGGCTGTGTCACATGCTGCACTTGGCCAATCACAGCCATGCCATTAGTATGCATGGCTGTGATGGGCTCTTAGGCAAGAAGTAAAACGCTAGCTGATTGGCTGCTGTGCAGCCCTTCAGAAAGTGGGAAGTAATCGCCGAACAACGAACCCGAAACTTTTTGAAAATGTTCGGGTTCGGGTCCGTGTCCCGAACACCCCAAAATTCAGTACGAACCTGAACTATGCTCGAACTGTTCGCTCAACACTACATATCATATATCTATCTATCTATTATCTATCTATCTATCTCCTATCTATACCATCTATCTATCTTTCTATCTCCTATCTATACCATCTATCTATTTATCTATCTATTATCTGTCTACTATCTATTGTGGTAAGGTGCAGGGTGCCGTCATGGATGGCAGATACGTGTCACCGAGGTTCCTGGCCTCGGTGAGGTAACAGCCGAATTTTTATGTGTTAACAGCAGTGCTGTTGACTAGAGTAGAGCGAACACCTGGAAGTTCGGGTTCGAGAGGTTCGGCCGAACTTCCGGAAAATGTCCCGGTTCGTGATCCGAACTCAACCCGAACTTCATCCCGAACCCGAAGCCCATAGAAGTCAATGGGGACCCGAACTTTTGGGCACTAAAAGGCTGTAAAGACTCCCGGAAAGGGCTAGAGGGCTGCAAAAGGCAGCAAAATGTAGGTAAATCCTGCAAACAAATGTAGATAGGGAAATGATGACTTAACACAAAATAAATAAAAATTAACCAATATTAATTGGAGTTAGGTCCCATAGCACAAAATCAGGCTTCAAATCACCCACCAATGGAGAAGGTCAGCTACTATTATTTCGACCCCAGCATCCAGACAAAGGAGAGAGGTCCCACAGCAGAGAATCTGGCATCATATCAACCACCACAGGAGAAGGCCACTTTCAGTGACTTAGGCCTTAGCACCCAGACAGAGGAGACATGTCAGATAGCACAAGCATTACATTTATACCATCCAGCACAGGAGAAGGCCACTTTT